>QRFJ01001710.1:100650-279363 GCA_006176705.1 Cocos nucifera
ACCGACAGAGGGGGAAGGAGTAGCGCGCCGGCGTGGGGGAAAAGCCTCACCGACACGACGACGCGAGAGGAGGGGAAGAGAGAGAGATTGGAGCGCGCACGGAAGAAAAGCAGAAAAAATTTGAGGATTTTTAACCTAACCTATGGCGGCAATTATCGAACCGCTGCCAAAGATCTATGGCAGCGATTATCCAAAATGGATGTCATAGATCTACGACAGCGGTTCAATAACCGCTATCGTAGATCTATAGCAGCGGTTATCAAAAATCGATGCCATAGGTTGAAAATAAATTTTTTATTTTTTTAAATATTATATAATTTTAAATTTTAATATCCATTTTTATCATTCATTATCTAAATAATTATCATTAGAGTGTCATCACAAAAGGTCACCTCGATCCAATGGCCCTAGCTTCATCGATCAAAAAAATTTGATTTCGATGATGCGATGATCTGATAAATAAAGATCTTCGATGGGTTCAAAAACCTACGACGATGATCTCAATGATATTTATAGCATACTATCAAAATTTCACTTCAATCGGATATTGTTATCATGATCAATTTAGTATGGAATGATTTCGTCCGTTAAATTAGAAACAAGCGATCAAAGCATTAAATGGCATTCGATAATGAGATAATTTTTTAGTTAAATAATCTTTATTATAATTTTAAATATTTTATATGACAATGATAGTAAAATTTAAATCATTTTCATATAAACTGTTCATGTTAAGCAGATATTGCAAAAGCACGAGCATAACAACCAGTGAAGTTTCAGAATGGTTATCAAGAGACGTATAGTTTTAGATCATTTTTCATCTAATGAGTTAAATTTTATAATCACCATCATAAAAAATGATTAAAGTAGTAGTCAAGATCATTTATAAAAAAATTATCTCATAATCGGACACCATTTGGTCCTTGATCACTCGTTTATCATTTAATGATCGAAACTAACCTATACTAAATTGACCAAGATAACGATATCCGATTGAAGTAAAACTTTGATAGTATGCTACAAATATTACCAAGATTATCGTTGCAGATTTTCGAATCCATCGAAGATCTTCATCTATCAGATCATCGCATCGTCATTCATGATCATCGAAATCAAATTTTTCTGATCGACGAAGCTAGGGTAATCAGATCGAGGCGATCTTTTACGATAACACTCTAATAATAATTATTTAGATAATAAATTATGAATATGAATATTAAATTTTAAAATTATATAATATTTAAAAAATATATATATGGTAGTGGTTATAATTAACCACTACTATAAATAAACTTATAGCAGCAATTCATACTAACCGCTGCTATAGGTCTGACTTATGGCAGCGGTTTCACTAACCACCGCTATAGGTCTGACCTATTGCAGTGGTTAATGAAAATCGCTGCTGTAGGTTCTATGGCAGCGGTTTCGAAAATCACTGCCATAGTATGCGCTGCCATAGACCATTTTTGTAGTAGTGCAAGTTGGACGTAAAGTCACAGAAGGTGATGTTCATCGGATTTTCACGAGGTGTGAAAAATTTCTTGCTATGAAATTTACATTCTCAGAGGTCTGTCATCAATCAGAATGTGATATTTAATGAAAAGAGCATCGTGTTGAAGCCGAAAATATAGATAGAGTTGTGAAGATAACACAGGACAGCATGGAAAAGCTCTCGGATACAGATGATTTGCCCTTAATATCAACCTCGGATCGTGTTCAGTTTGAGGTGGAGGTAGGTAGGCATGGTGATACACCTATGGAGGACCAGCATGAAGAGCGATCTATCTTAGGGGAAGTGCAGTGGCAGCCACAGGTAGCAAACTTGTAGGATACTGCAAGGGTAGTGGCATTGCATAAGCCGAAGTGCATTGTTTGTAAACTGGTGCAATATGGCATTGATGAGACTATCTCCTATGCTTTCATCACTGCCAATAAAGATCCAGAGAGTTTTGAGAAGGCCATGGAGAGTTCAAACTGGAAGTCATAGATGCAGGCCATGATGGAAGAGATGGAGTCTCTCAGGAAGAATCGGAGATGGCAGCTGGTGGATCTACCGGATGATGCTCGACCTATTGAAGAAAAAATGATTTTTTCCAGCACAGGATCGTTCAGATCTAATTAGATCTGAAGAAATATTTTAAATTTTTTTTTCTAAAATCATAATCAAATTTGAGACATCTCGAATCTAATTCTAAAGATCTGATATTAAAATTAAAAATAAAATTAAATCTAATTTAATTTTATACCTTGTTTTTGGGTAATCAGATTACCCTGCGATAATCCTGATCTATCCTGAGGTTATGGAAGGAGCCATGCACGCACCTAGCCTCTACCGGTATCCACTTGAGCAGAATCTGGATGTCTTCTTCTTACAAATTTTTTCTCCAAATATCATATCTAAATTTGATCTAGAAGTCCTTCAAAAGAATTTCTGAAAGCAGCGTGTCCATCTCACGAACACCATCATGTAGATGATGAACTCTTCACAAATTTGATTGGATCTTCTACTCAAATTTATTTCCAACCATTGGCACTTAGAAGAAGGGGAGAGAAAGGATCAGAGAGGGCATGGAAGATGGAAGGGGCTATAGCCTTTGGGTATGAAATTTATTTCTTTCGTGAAGAGCCTTGGTGCAAGGGTTCTTATACAAAAGCATAGCACCAAGTTAGAGTCCCTCTTTGATCAAAATCCTTATTTATTCGACTATTAGGACTCTTGGACCTAATCTTCACAAAAAACCCCAGATCCCATTTAATTTTGATGCCATAAATCAATCTGGAAGGTGGTAGTATGAGTAGATAAGGAAGAGTCCACTGCACCTAGGACTCTTCTCTCAAGAGTTTGATACAAATCAAATACTATCATAACTTAGTCTAAACACCTCCAAAAATTACAAAATTTGGTACACCCAATGTATGACTCATGCCCTATCACATATCCAAAAATCAAATCAAAAATATTTTCAAAGAATTTTCTAAAAGTCTTTGATCAAGTGACCCTTAATTCTTTAAATTAGGTCAACTTTTGATGCTAGTCCAATTTGACTATGAATGGATTTAATTTCTATAATTAATCTGATCTAAACTTATTTTAATCAGACGAAAATAAACCCATTCAAAATATAAGAATGAGTTAAATCAAATTTAACTCAGTTATAATAAATCAGAAAGATTATAGAAGGAGAAAATCAAGCTCAATCGTGTGCTAGCACGATTATCTTAAACTTGATTGAATCTAATCCAAATCAATCAAACTAGGTTAGCTCAATTGATGACATCCAAATCCAAACCCTTATTTGTGTGACCCAGTTAGATTCTATGGTAATGAGATATGTCATGATCTCCATCATCGACATCATCAAAATATCTTTCGATCGATCAGAACTTTTCTGATTCATACAATTAGAATGTTTGATCATCAAAATCATTCTAATTACTCTCAAAATCCACTAGTGACACCTAGCGGTATATGGTGGCAATCCATCAGAACTAAAAGTGAACCTCTCAGTGCAACTATCTATGTGATTGAGTTCTTCTATCTTGTGCCCCGACTAGATTAGGGTTAAGGTGAACTTGTCAAACCCAACATCCGTCATATGAACTAATTAGTTGATTCGAGTTCAATATGAAATCCTAATAGAAACTCTTTCTACCATCTTCACTTTGCCATGGCCATGGGCTTAAGAACTCAATCTCATGATTATCATAGGGCTACTCCTCATCTATCGAGATAGATAGATCCCCTATTAGTGCAATCCAATTCCTAGAATGAACATGCTATAGCCAGCATACACCTCAGAATTCTGAATGACTAGAAGATCGAGTTATGGTGTAGTCAAACTATAACACCCTCAAGGTGAACTATCGATGCACCTCATATCAAAGAATCAGACACACCACTGCAGCATCGAGCTAGTCATCGATGAGAAGGTAGACTTTCTTATGACTGCTCGAGATGGTCACGCTCAGTGCCTTCATTCTCTAACGAGTATCTATACTCTCGCTCCGGTGTCTCTACATCATAGATTCAAGATACATCTATCCTAAGAAAGCAAACGTACACCAATCTTTTAGATCGATCACTATTCTCGTGATGATCCTACAGTTGGGAGCAGTTTATGAGTTAATTATGAAAATTCATGTCTTAAATTTTCAACTCTTGAAAAAATGAATTGTCATTACCATTAACTCAAAAGATATATCATAGATACTTTAAATACACACTATGATAGAAAATAATATTTTTATTAATTTATAATCAAAATTATAAAATTATTCTTAAAAGTGTATTACAAGTGTCAATCAATTTGGCTTTTAGGGCACACATCTAACAAACTTCCATTTGACCTAAAGCCAATCAGCTATAGAATTATATCAATCTGCAGATTTTGATCTAACTTCACATCGAGCTTCTCAAGCTCTTTTAAGTCATTAATCATCATTAGATAATGATCTTGGACCGACTGTCCATCATGCATCTGAGTCTTAAATAGTCTCTTAGTGACTTGATATTTGGCTGCGCAACTCTGTTCACTAAACTACTCTTACAGGTGAGCCAACATTTGGTGGCTAGTCTTAATATCTTCATATTGGTACTAGAGCTCATCAGACATCAAGCCCAATATGTAATACCTAGCTTTATTATCTTCATCCGTTCACCTTTTTAGAGATGCTCTCTGATCAGCGAATGGCAAATTGGTAAGATAGGAGGATCCTGTTCTAACACATGAGTCAACTTCTTGAAATCTAAAATAATTTTGAAGTTTCGAAGCTAATTCTTGTAGTTGGGTCTAATCAGTCTATGGGTGTCTAGAATACGGGCTAGTAGATTGGATGCAGACATTTTTCTGTAGAAAGTCAAAGTTTCTAGTTATATTTTGTAATTAGACTTAACCAATTTTATTTTCTTGGATTCCTACACTCTCTTGGTAGAGATGTGAAAATCTCTATGATTATTGATTTCTAGTGGGTGGTGCGGTCCCACCAACTGACTCACCACCTCACCTAACAATTATTGATGATGGATCAATTGATGAGTTGATAACTCTTATCCAATGATTCTCTAATCATGGTGCATCCAAACCTGATCTCTAATTCATGAATCTCACCGTGTCTGGAATATTGATCCACTCCTTAGTTAAGTCAGATCCATCATTTGCATAAATTGGATTTCTGATTGGATTCCTCATCGTATCCGAAATATTGAGTCCAACCCATCCTTCAACCCATAGCATTCAATGCTTAATAGACATGGTTGCATCTTTCCAGTATAATTGAACCACTGTATCCAGTCAAGAACAATCAGCCCCAAAAAGGGCCCGCACATTTACAATGGTGGAAGATCTTAGACTTAATATTTTTTTTGAAAGATTTAATTTAGGTCTCTTTAAACTTGACTTGACTTACTCATAACAATTATAACTAACCTGGTGGCATGGGTTGGCTTGAATTGTTAGCCACCTCGAATCAGAGCTGGATCGACACAAATGGTCAAGTAAGACTGGTGAAAGGGATATGCTATTAACTCAATAAGAATGCATTTAGATCGAGTAGCTCCTAATTAAAAATCAGTCAATCGTATCTATCAGACTTATTTTAGACATCAAATTGTTGAATCAGAATCAATTGGATTAACCTATAATTCAGGCTCGAACTACGGAGCCAAATTAGGTCTTAACTTGATCGAGTTACATCTCAATATGATTCGATCTTGATCCAAACTTAATCCTATTAGGTTGGTCAAATCTAAGCTTTCTTTGATCCCACCTAACCAACTCTTGATTCAGTTTGACCAACCGCTAGACCTAATTAAGCTACCCAAGTCCGAACCCAATTTTATGAATATATCTTAAATCTAAAAATTTATAATTTTTAGATCTAATTAATTTTATAATCTTAATTCTTAATTAAGTTTTGGGCTCATGAATAAAATCTATAATAAAATCCTAGGATTTCAGGATCTAGGGTTTTACAGAAAATAAGTTCTAATTTTTAATTAGGGACGAACGTACAGCACCCCTACACATCATAAGAACATCCCATCGAATGAAAGAAGAGAATCTTTAAATCTTACTTTATTTTTATGATCAGACAGCCAAGGAGAACGTCTTAATTAGAAATATAATTTCTACTACAAAACTAGTTAGATCTAAATCATATATCGCATATACAATTAATTATCTAACTTATACATATTTTGCATACATCTCATGTATCATAACTAAATCAATATGCATACTTTCAGATCTAAAATATCTCATATTAAATCTAAAAAATAAAATTTTAAATTTAATCATATCAAAATTAAAATTATTCTAGACATCTTATAGAACTATTCTATAACTTGTTTAAGCATGCATCTTTCATATCTCATATAAATAAATCAAAAATTAAAAACTTTATTTTCTATTTTAGATCTTATTATAATAATTATAATATTAAAAAAATAAAAATTAAATAGATCTAAAATTATATTTAATCAAATTAAATATATGATCATTCTAGACTACACATAGAACTATTCTATACCTAGTTTAGTCATGCATTTCATACATATTAGATCTAAATAATTTAATTTTTTAATTTTTTAATTTTAAATCTAATCATATCTGATGTGTTTCTAAAATCTTTTAAAATTAGAATATAAATAAATATAAAATTAGATCTAAGGTATATCTGAAGAACTGCTAATGCAGCTCTGATATCAATTGAAGGAAAAATGCTTTTTTCCAGCACAGAATTATTCAGATCTGAAGAAATATTTTAAAAAAAAAAATTAAGATTATAATTAGATCTGAGATATCTTGAATCTAATTTCAAATATTTGATATTAAAATTAAAATTTTAATTTAATTTAATTTAATTTTATATCTTATTTTTGGGTAATCAGATTATCCTACGATAATCTTGATCTATCCTGAGATTCTGGAAGGAGCCATGCATGCGCCTGACCTCTATTGGTATCCACTCTGACAGGTTCTAGATATCTTCTTCTCATGAATCTTTTTTCCAAATATTAGATCTAAATCTGATCTAAAAGTCCTTCAAAAGAATTTCTGAAAGCAGCATATTCGTTTCACGAACACCATCGCGTAGATGCTGAACTCTTCATAAATTTGATTGGATCTTCTTCTCAGATTTATTTTCAACCTTTAGCACTTAGAAGAAGGAGAGAGAGAGAGGAACAAAGAGGGCATGGAAGATGGAAGGGGCAACAGCCTTTGGGTATGAAAATTATTTCTTTCGTGAAGAGCCTTGGTGCAAGGGTTCTTATACAAAAGCATAGCGCCAAGTTAGAGTCCCTCTTTGATGAAAATCCTCATTTATTTGACCATTGGGACTTCTAGACCTAATCTACATGAAAAACCCCAGAACTCATTTGATTTTGATGCTAAAAATCAATCTAGAAGGTGGCGGCATGAGTAGATAAGGAAGAGTCCACTGCGCCTAGGACTCTTTCCTTAAGAGTTTGATCCAAATCAAACTCTATCATAACTTAGTCTAGACACCTCTAAAAATTACAAAATTTGGTACACCCAATGTATGATTAATGCCCTATCACATATCCAAAAATTAGATCAAAAAGGTTTCCAAAAAATTTTTTAAAAGCCTCTAATCAGGTGACCCTCAATTCTCTCAATTAGGTCAACTTTTGACCCTAGTCCAATTTGACTATGAATGAATTTAATTTCTATAATTAATCTGATCTGAACTTATTTCAGTTAGATGAAAATAAATTCATTCAAAATATAAGAATGAGTTAAATCAAATTTGACTTAGTTGCGATGAATCAAAAAGATTACAGAAGGAGAAAGTCAGACTCAATCGTGTGCTAGCATGATTACCTTAAACCTAATTGGATCTAATCCAAATCAATCAAACTGAATTAGCTCAATTGATGACATCCAAACCCAAACACTTATTTGTATGATCTAGTTAGGTTCAATTCTATATGGTAATGAGATATGTCATGATCTCCATCATCGACATCATCGAAACACCTTTCGATGAACTAGAACTTTTCTGATTCATACAATTAGAATGATTGATCATCAAAATCATTCTAATTGCTCCTAAAATCTACTAGTGACACCTAGTAGTATATGATGGTAATCCATCAAAACTAAAAGCAAACCTCTCGATGCAGCTATCTGTATGATTGGGTTCTTCTATCTTAAGCTCCGACTAGATTAGGGTTAAGATGAACTCGTCAAACCTAACATCCATCATATGAATTAATTATTTGATTCGAGTCTAATATAAAATCCTAATAGAAACTCTTTCTATCATCTTCACTCTACCATGGCCATGGGCTTAAGGACTCAATCTCATGATTATTATAGGGCTACTCCTCATCTATCGAGGTAGATAGAACCCCTATTAGTGCAATCCAATTCCTACAATAAATATGTTATAGCCAACATACACCTTAGAATTCTAAATGGCTAGGAGACCGAGTATGGTGTAGTCAAACTATAACACCCTCAAGATAAACTATCGATGCACCTCAGATTAAAAAATTAGACATACCATTACAGCATTGAGCTAGTTATCGATGAGAAGGCAGACTTTCTTATGACTATTCGAGGTGATCATGCTCGGTGCTCTCGTTCTCTAACGAGTATCTATACTCTCACTTCGGTGTCTCCATACCATAGATTCAAGATACATCTATCCTAAGAAAGCAATCGTACATCAATCTTTCGGATCGATCACCATCCTCGTGATGATCCTATGATCGGAAGTAGTTTATGAGTTAATTATGAAAATTCGTGTCTTAAATTTTTAACTCTTAAAAATATGAATTATCATTACCATTAATTCAAAGGATGTATCATAGACACTTTAAATCATACTATGATAGAAAATAATTTTTTTATTAATTTATAGTCAAAATTATAAAGTTGCCCTTAGAAGTGTATTACAAGTGCCAGCCAATCTGGCTTTTAGGGCACACATCTAACACGACCCATTGGCTCCAAATGGGTTTTCACCAAAAAAAAAGGCACCTTCAGAATAAGAGAGAGTGAGGTACAAGGCCAGACTGATAGCCAAAGGGTACTCACGGAGAGAAGAAATTGATTACTCAAAAGTCTTCTCTCTGATTGTCAGACATACATCCATTAGGATGCTGTTGAGCATAGTTACTGCTCATGACTTGGAGCTAGAGTAAATGGATGTTAAGATAGCATTTCTTCATAAAAATTTGAAGAAAAATATATACATGGAGTAGCCACAAGGCTTTAGAAAGCTTAGGTCAGAGATAGAGATCTATTTACTGAAAAAATCACTATACGAATTGAAGCAGTCTGCTCGATAGTGGTACAAGTGGTTTAACACTTATGTGAGAAGTATTGGACTATCTAGGTGTGATCATGACCCATGTGTATATGTGAGGTCTCTGAAAGATTGATTTTAGTTATACTTACTCTTATATGTAGATGACATGCTAATAGCATGCAAGAGTAAGGAAGTTATGCAGGAGTTAAAAGAAGCTTTATCTCGAAAGTTTAAGATGAAGGACTTGGGGCCTACAAAAAAAATCCTTGGTATGAAAATCATCAGAGACAGAACCAAGAGACTGCTGCATCTATCTCAGGAAGGATATATCAAGAAGATCTTAGAGAGAAATGGAATGAAGGAGGTCAAACTAGTTGAGCTGCCACTAGCTGGGCATGTCAGACTCTCTAAGATCATGTCACCACAGACTGAGATGAAAATTTAGAAGATAAAAAAGATTCTATATGCTTCTGGTGTAGAAAGTATTATATACTCTATGGTATGTTGTAGGCTAAATTTAGCCCATGTAGTGAGTCAAGTGAGTAGGTTTATGGCTCAACCTAGAAAGGAGCACTAGAAAGCACTAAAAAAAATCTTCAGATACTTGGCAGGTTCAGTTGGGATCGGCATCTACTATGGTTAGCGAGAAGGTGCTAACGAACATCCTAACATATCTAAGGAAGCTCAAGAGCTAATAGAAAAAATTATGGATGCAGATTTTAGTGGAGATGTGGATACTTGGTGTTCGACTATAGATTTTGTATTCAGTTTGTATGGAGGTTTAGTCTCATGGAGATCTTGCTTGCAGTTAATTACAGGCTTGTTTACTACTGAAGTGGACTACATTGGCATCACGAAGGCAGTGAAGGAAGTTCTATAGTTGAAGGACTTGGCGCTGTAGTTGGGATTCCTATAGGATGCAGTCAGGATGTATTGTGATAGTCAGAGTGCTTTGTTGCTCGTACAGAACTCTGTATATCATGCGAGAACCAAGCATATTGATATCAAATACCACAGAATCAGAGAGCTAGTGGAGGATGGTGAAGTAGAGCTAGTGAAGGTTCACACCAAGAAAAATTCAGCTAATGTGCTCATAAAGGTACTTTCATAGAATAGTTTTTACAATTATATGGTATTGATGGGATTGTCGGATAGAGCTGAGTTCATAAGAACTTGGAAGCACCAAAGTGGAGATTGTGAGCTTAGGTATGGTGCTCTCAAATCTTGAAAGCAGATGAAAAAAGAGCAAAGAGTGAATGAAATCAACCATCGAAAAGCTTTAATGAATGCTTCAGAAGAGCTGGCTTGGATCCTATCAGAAGAGCTAGCCCGAGCTACAAAAGAGTTAGCCCAAGCTGAAAATAAGCCAGCTCAAATTCTGAGAGAGTTGGCTTGAGCAGAAATCTAGAAAGTGTATCAGGCTGATATGTTGGAAGAGCTAGCTTGACTCCTTTCAAAGCCAGCTCGAGTAGAAGTTGAGCCAGCTCAAACCTTGAGAGAGCTGGCCCAAGCAGCATCATAGAGAGTGGTAATTTGGGTACTCATAGGAGACATCACCGTCGAACCGAGCCGATTGCTGACTGAGCTGGCTCGAGTAGTGAACAAAATAGAATATTGTTTCTATTCTGGCTTGGGATTTGGTTTAATCCTAGAAACTTCTAGCCTTGGTTTGTAAGGTCCTAAGGGGCTAACCTATAGATTAGACTGGGATTTATCTAATGGATGTGCGCACGAAAGACATGGGTGTACATGGGCTCGGGGAGTGCATCACATTTGATTAGCTAGAAAAGTTTTTTAGGTTGGATCTTATTTGACCAGATATATATACTCTGTATTGAGTTTTATAAACTAAGCATGGAATCAATACAAGCCTTTTCTTCCTAAAATTTCTCTCTTCCTCTCTCATTCTCCCTCTCTTCTCCATGCCTAGGGTTTGTTAGGATTTCAATAGAATGGCCATCCCTTTTCTTAAATCCTTGTTGTTGTTTCCATAATCATTAAGTAGCAAGGATTGTTTCCGATAGATTGGTATCAGAGCAGCCATTGATGGAACAACAATTGGTATTAGAGCTAGATGATGCCAGAACATTGCACCAACATTGTAAGCACCCTTCTGCTTGGCAGCTACATCAACTATCCTAGACTTTTCTGGAGAATTTGCAGCAATCCTATGACGATGCCTGTTGCATACCCTGACACGATCTCCTCAGAACTTTGCCTATCCTCCCGCACGTGCTGCTCCACCTAGAACTATGCATCTTTGGTGTTGGTGCTAGGATATTGGTCCTCCTACACTCCTCCGCTTTGAACTCGTGTCATATCTCTCTTCATCTATAAAGCCACCTCTGTCCGATGCTCCACCTAAAATCAAAGTCCCCCTAATGCCATAGAAGCTAACTCTGTAATCGAGTCTCTCAAGAATAACCACTCAACACTGCACTACTGAGCCGCCGCTGTGCTTCGGACACTGTCGCTGTCCCTTCGGACTCTCCACACTCGACAGATCTATCCAAAACCATCTCAAAATATTGCACCCCATGGGCTCCTCCGAGACCACTAAGAGCTTATCTGACTCTTCACTTATAGCGACTGAACTAATAGAATTCGAGTTTTCCTCCTACATGCTCAATCAGACTCTGATACCACTTGTTGGATCCTAGTACCTCTCTGATACAAATTATTGGAGAGAAGAAGAACAAGGTAGATGGCCAACATCTAGGACTTAAAGTTGAAACTAGAGAGAAGAGTAGAGAGTTTTTAGAAAGAAAAGATTAATTATATTCCATTCTATTATAAAGATACAATACCTAGGTTTATATACCTTAGGATTTCTGCTATACTACATGAACCCTAATAAATCCAAATCCTAGCTGAAAAACTTCCTTAGGCTAACCCAATACATGAAAATACTAACCGAGCCCATGTACATATATCTCACATGCTCTCATCCCCCTGGATCTGAATCTGATCCATACATGAGTTAACTCTCTTAAAACCTTATTGATCCAGACCTTAAGACCTTAGGATAAAAGCCTATCCTAGACCTAAATAGAAAACCCCATCCAGATCTATTCACCATCATTGAGCCAGCTTGGCTGCATCTCATCCGAACCTTATCTTCTATCTACCTGAGATAGCCGATTCGATTGCATCTCGAGCCGGCTCGATCTCAACTCAAGCTGGCTCGACTGCGTATCCAAGCTAGCTTACCTATGTATCAATCCCTATCTTGGTTGATTCTTCTTCTAACTTTGGTTCTTTACTCCATCTTATATTTTAGATCTCCAAAGTATCTACCAAGTCTCTTAAGATCCTCACACCTGAACCTTGAGTCCGTGCAGGACTACACGCCGTCTTCACCTACTGTCCTAGCCCTAGGACAACTCCTGTTCTAGCCCTAGGACTTACACCCATCCTAGTCTCTCGGAGTCAACACCCTGGCTTCTCTTGTGGCCTCCCAAGGCTTGGGAGCACCACATCAAATCCTACACTTTCAAGTTTTGTTTCATGGTTAACTCATATATCATGAAAGAACCAAGAAGCTCTTCAAGGGACAAGGTGTTGAGATCCTTTGCTTCTTGTATAGCCATCACCTTTGCCTTCCAAGCTCGAGAAAGAGATCTAAGAATTTTTCTTATAAGTTCACTGTTAATGTATGATTTTTCTAAGTTTTTAAGTTTATTTATAATATCAGTAAATTATGTAAACATTTTAGTAATACTTTTAGTTAATTCTATTTTAAAAAATTTATATTTATGTGCTAACATATTTATTTTAGATTTCTTTACTTAATTGGTACCCTCATGGATAACCTTAAGTCTATTCCATATTTCTTTAGCTGAAATATAGATAAAAATCTGATTGAATTTATTGGCATTAAGTGAGCAATAAAGTACATTCATTACTTTAGTGTTCAATTGAGTCAAGTTTTGATCATTTTCATTCAATTCTCTTTCAAGTTTAAGAATCATATTACCATCAATGGTGATTATGGATGTATGTGGTCTATTGATTATAATACTCCATAAGTCATAATCAAGTACTTGAGTAAATATGTGCATGCATGCTTTCCAATATGTATAATTAGAATCATTAAATAAAGGAGGCCTATTGGTGGATTGCCCTTTCATTATGGAGATATTTAATTGGATTGTCATCTTGATCGGTTACTCTAGATCAAAAGAACAATAAATAATATTAGAGCACCAACACTAATATCACTTGTTGCCCAGAAGAACAACCCAAGTGGGGATGAATTGGGCTTTTCAAAAAAAATTTCAAATTAATAAGTGTATATGCAAAACAAGAATACTTATATACTAAAAATATAGTACTTAAATAAGCTAAAAATAAATGTAGCTGATAAAGAGAGTCACACATACAAAATCACAAAATTTTTATAGTAGTTCAGTGTCAAATCTAACACCTACATCCACTCCTCAAGCACTCCACTTGAGAATTTCACTATAATTAACAAGATTACAGTAAGATTGTTTTTTCGGATTCACAATCTTAATCCAGTTAGTTTTATGAGCTAACCAACCAAAATCTATCCCTAAGCCACTCCTAGGCTTATATAAATCTAATTCAAGGCTTGAATGAGCCTATACTCCAAGTTTCAAACCTATTGAAACTTAAAATAGAAAAATTTGAAAGTGTAGAAATTTAAATACAAACAAACTTCTTGAAGAGCTGATTTGAAGCTTTGATGCATAGTTAAGAGGTTGGAGGGCTTTTGTAATGAACATTTCCTTCCTTCACTTAAGAATGCCTTGATTGTACAGTTGGTTAAGTGGTTGAATAGCAATGAAAATTTTTTTAAGCTCACAAGTTGGACAGCACTGAATTTTTGAATGTATACTGATGTTTCTCTCTTTCTTGTATTTATACCTTATGTTCTCTAGCTTTAATATGATCTTAGGAGCCTTCTAATCTATTGGGAGATTTTGGTACTAGCCAAAGATATGAGAATTTAGGCTGATTGAAAGTCATTGGAAGGCTGAGACTGAGATCCTAATTTAGGCTAAGCTTAAGGTCATCAAAAGATTAAGGCCAAGATCAGAATTTAGGATGATTGGAGGTCATTGAAAGGCTGAGATCGAGATTCTAATTCAGACCAAGCTTAAGGTCATTAAAAGATTTAAGGGAGGGTCAAAATTTAGGCTGATTGAAGGTCATCGAAAGATTGAGATTGAGGTTCTAATTCAAATCGAGCTTAAGATCATCAAAAGGCTGAAGTCTCTACTCTCGACTCCAGGTTTTAATTCATATAATTAAGAAATGGTCCCCCATATGCCATGAGGAGATAATACTTGACATGATTCTTGAGGATATTCTAGTGGACCAGCAAAATATCTCTGACAACTTTCTGCTCTCCCATGACTAGCAACCCATGACCCATCCTAATATAATTAAGATCCTTCTATAAAAGAGAAAAAAAAAAAAAGAGACCCCAAAGTACGCATACTCTTCTCTGAAAAAATGATTATCTTCTTTCTTTTGTTAAATAAAAAATTGACTTAAGCATCGAAGGATTTCCATCGGAGACAACTCTGATCGAGAACTTTTCTTGTAAGTACGATCGTCTTCATCCCGTCACCATCGACTTTCCATCATCGCTTAGCTCCAGCAACCCTACCTCGAGATGGATTTCTGCATCAATAGATAGCGCGAGAGAAAGAGCCTTTGAGCCATTTATGGAAAGAAATGAGCATCTAGCGATAGGAGCTCCATCACGTTGCTCCAATACTGATGAGATTCATATCCATCTTCAACAGGTCCCATCCAGGCTCAAACTGAAGGACTCCAAATAAGAAAGAAATTTCAATCGAAGAAAAGATCTAGACAAAGAGAAGATCAAAACAAAGATGATCCGAACCAATAAAGATGTCACAGGATTCAGATAAAAAATATAATCATAAAAAATTTTTAGTTATATTATATTTTTATTTTTTTCATCCATTCTTTTGAATTCTAGATAGAATCAAGCATTAGAGGGGGATCTTCATTTGTACTCCGATATACTAGGCAAAATCTAGTTTGAGAGCTTCATGAATAAGAGCAAATTTAATGCCCAGCAAAAGCTCTTCGTTAATAGTGTCCCATGAAAAGGGCATTTGATTCCTTTGATTCATAAAAAAAAAAAAAGAGAAGAGAGAGTTTTTAGTTTTTTGTTTCAAATAAAATAAAAAAAGGATGTTTTTAGTTTTTTGTTCAAAAAATATATATAAATAAAATAAATATAATAAAAATAAAAAATAAATAAAAATAAATAAAAATATTTTTTTTAGTTTTCTATTCAAAAAAAGAAAATCAGTTCTCTATTCAAAAAATAAAATTAATAATAAAAAAATCAAACAAAAAAGCAAAAGATAGAGAATGGAGAAAGAGGGGCGGGGTCGATGTCTGCAGGCCTCTCTCCAGCCCTTACGACTCCGACCGACCTCTCCCATGCCCATCGCACTTTCGACCAGCCTTCCCCGTTGCCCATCGCACGTCTGGCCAGCCTCCTCCAAGCCCGTGCCCAAGCGACTCTGGCCAATCTTCCCACTCCCTATGTGCCTGATCGAGCTTCTCTCTCCCCCGCGTGATGACTCCAACCAATCTTTCCTCTCGCTGCATGCCCAAGCAACTCTACTCAAGCTTCTCTCTCCCCCGCATGATGACTCCGACCAATCTTCCCTCTCCCTATGCGCCTAAGCGACTTTGGTTGAACTTCTCTCTCCCTTGCATGATGACTCCGGCCAATCTTCCCTCTCCTTACATGCCCAGACGAGCTTCTCTCTCCCCTCGTGTGACAACTCTGACCAATCTTCCCTCTCCCTACGCACCCGATCGAGCTTCTCTCTCCCCCGCATGATGACTTTCCGATCAATCTTCCTCTCCCGCATGCACTCGGATGACTCCCTCTGGCCGATCTTTCCTCTAACGTGCACCTGAGCGACCCCTCCGGTCGACCTTCTCATCCCCATGTACGCCCCCAGCCATGGTCTGAGCTCCTCTCCTTGCGCTCCCAAGTGCAACCCACGTGGTGGCTCCAACCTCCTCCTCCCTCGCAATTCCTGGAATGGCATTTCCCTCATGATTCCAAATGGCTCCGATCTTCTCCCCCATGGCCTAGGCGCATGACCAAGCCTATCGCATAGCGACACCGATAGTTCTTCCTCCGCACACGACAGACAACCCTCGGCAATGTCAATCTTCCTCCCAAAAAAAAAAAAGAGAAGAAGAATCGAAGAGGAGGAAAGAAGAAGCCAGCAGGACTGATCCTCTCCCCCCCTATGCACCTGCATGTGTGTTCAGATCGATGTTCTCCCCATGCATGCTAACCTTCTCCTCCACATGCCCAGGCATGGCTGAAGTACTCTTAACGGCACTGACCCTTTCTCCTACGTGCATAGGTGTGGAACGAACCTACTGCGATGATGGTGCCGAGGTCCATGCACCTCCAAGCACAGACTGAACCTACCACCAAGTGGCCCTTCGAAGTACTCATGCACAGGCACCAAAGTCCTCATCCATGAGCTCCTCATTGCAGCCGAAGTCCCCTTGCACGCGCATTCATTCAACCTTTTTCTGAAGTCCTCCTATATGCATCTTATATCTTACAGTGCCGAAGCTAACTTAGAGCAACCCCAAAGACACCCGCAAAAAGCCACAACCTTTACATGCGGCTCTATGAATTTGACCCACCGAAGCCAAATTAATACACATGCAAAAAAAAAAAAGAAAAGAGAAGAAAAAAAATAAAATCTGATCTAAATCAGAATATTTCAAGGCAAAAGCCCATAATAAGAAGGGGCCAAACAGAACCCAAGACCTCGTAAATAGAAAACTCATGGTAAGAGACTTGTAAACTTTTGTCTATTATTATTTTTCTTTTCTTCTTTTTTTTCTTGCAGGGCTATAGGACACCAAAACCAAGGTCAAACCCAAAGCTAATTAAGATTAAGTTCAAGAAATTAAGGTTGAAGCTAAAGTAAAAATAAATGCTGAAGCTGAAGTTAGCATCCAGACCAATCCGAAGCCAAGCTCAAGACCAATCCAAGGTCAAGTTCAAGATCCATCCAAGGTAAAAGCAAAATAAATCTGAGATAAAGATCGTATAAATCTGAAGCCTGTAGAAGTTCAAGCTCAAAAGACTAAGGCCAATAGAAATCTAACCTCAATAAGTCGAGCTCATGAAAAAACCAATCAAAGGTCAAAACCTAAGCCAAACTGAGGTCAGATTCAAGACCAAGTCGGGATCAAAATCAAGGCAAGATCGCTCCGAACTTAGAAAGCCCTTATGAGGTTATGAAAATCATCCGATCGAGAACTTACTATCTAAAGAAGATTGGAGGGGTTACACTTCCACGATTCTGGAATTTGAAAAATTTTATGAATATATTATCGATAACCTTACTTTAATAATGTTTCTTTATCTTAACATCTCTATTTTTGGTGCAAATTGAATAACAGCAAGAAAATATCAAACCAAACTTTGTTCTTAAATGAAGTAGAAGGCCTCTGGTTATTTAAAATAGGAGGTTAACCTCATCACAACGAGGGTGAAGACCTCTGGTTATTTAAGACAGGAGGTTAACCTTGTTCCAGATTTGAAGTATATCCATCGGGCATTTTCAACCCTCTTACCCATTCATAAATAACTTTTTTTTGGTCTAATGTGAAGCTAAAATTAGCTTTTGATTTTACCACCTTTCCATTAGGCAACTCATAAAGCTTCAAATCTTGTCGTCTACAATATTCTTTCAAGACCATTCTTGCTTTAACATTATCCTTTGTTTTATTTTTTACATCCATGATGGTATTAAAAACATTGTCAAAAAAAAAATTTCTATGTGCATGACATCTAAGTTGTGTTAGATTAAATTCATCTTCCAATATGGTAATTTTCAGAATATACTCCATTCGTTCAATTATAACTTTCTCTATATCCACAAAATTTACATGGACCCATTTTAGTTATTGTGGGATATCCTTGAACTTTTTCCCATACTTGGTCTCCTATTTATCTGAGAGGTGGCTCTGATCTATCAACTTTATTTTTTTGGAAGACATCCTTATTTCTTTCGAACATATAATCAAAAGGCAAGAACTGACGATGACAATCAAACCTTATATTTTTACCTCCATGCTCCAAACGGAAAGCCTTCGTTCTCTCCGTACAATAAAGACATGCTAATTTTCCAACGATAGGATACTCTGGTAACATGCCAAATGCTGAAAAATCATTAATTGTCCACATTAAGACCTCGTGAGAAAATTTTGCTTCCTTGAAATGTCATAACTATACTCTCATTTCCCAGAACTTTTAATTCATCTATCAATGACTGCAAATACACATCTATCATCATCTTCGGATTATGCGGTCCAGGAATGAGCAAGGTTAAAAACATATATGGAGCCGTCATACATATATCAGGAGGCAGATTGTAAGGCATAACAATTACTGACCAACAGGAGTATGGTGACGTAGATAGACTGTATGGAGTAAAGCCATTAGCACATAAATCAAGTCTCACATTTCTTGGCTCTAATGCAAAATCAGGATATGTATGGTCAAAATGTTTCCATGCTTCTCCATCTTATGGGTGGCACAAAACACCCCATTCCCATCTATTCTCATAATTCCATCTCATGTGTCCAGTTGATCTATTCGAGGCATAAAGCCTTTTAAGTCTAGGGATGAGTGTCAAATAATGCATCCTCTTGTCAGGTACTTGTCTATGATTCCCACTTCCCATCCTACCTAGCTTTTATCGAGGATGACCACAAAACTTACAATCAGTTAAAGACTCATCATCCTTATAATACAACATACACCCATTGAAGCGACAGTCTATTTTTTTAGCAAATAGGCCAAGCTTCGAAACTAGCTTCTTTGTCTTATAAAAGTCAGAAGGTATTAGATTACCGGGAGGACTTATCTCTTTCATAAGCCCCATAAATTAATTAAAACAATATTAAGACATGTTATTATCAGACTTGATGCTTATCATTCTAATCGCAATTGATAACTCTGAGTGATTGGTACAACCTAGACACAGCAGTTGTTGTGTTGCATGCAGCATCTCGTAAAACCTTTTAGCTTCCATATTTGGAGTCTCCTCCACATAATTTTGAGCATCCCTATTCTGATAAGCATCTATATTGCTATTATAAACATCTTCAAAATTTAGCCCAATAGCATCAAAAATTATGGCTTCATATCTCCTGGTTTGCTCATTATTGCCCAATTGATCATCACTAGGAGCACTAAATTGAGCAGTACTTGAACCAACAAATTGCATTTGATCAATACTATAATTTACAGTTGGTTCATATTCCTCATGTTCTGTCCAATATCAGTAGTCAAATTTGAAACTTTTTTTATAAAGATGTACTTTCACTTCCTCTACAGTTAGATATTTTATGTTTTTATACTTGAAATAAGGACACCTAATTTTTTCCTCACTCAAAAATATAGGTTGTTGGCATGTAAAGCGAATAAAACATTCTACCCTCATTAGAAACTCATCTGTATAACCCTTTTGATCTGGTAAAAGTCTATTATATATCCAACTACAATAATCACGAATGTCCATAGTCTGCCAAAAATATAACACATAAGATAATCAATAATAAATATATAAAATATGATAAAAATAAGATAATAAGCATGGTGTTCTGAGGAAGAACAATTTAACTTCTAAGAAAGAATAAAATCACAAGGCGGTTCACTGTAACATCCACAAAACTCTCAAAAAATCTATTCTAGAAAGAAACTTCATCCATGAAACATCAACGATGACTGGGTAACCATAAATCAATGCTCTAGAATTTAACCCCTCCAAAAAGCACTGATGCAATTTTTTGTTAACAAAAATACCATCTCATCTCCTTCATTGGACCAAAATAAGAATGTTATCCTTGTATACCAACAAATACAAAAACATTATTTGGATGAGCATCATTTCCATATTATTTAAATGAAAATACCTCAGACTACGATCAATGAAAATAAATAAAAAGATTGAAATAAAATTTTTTTCATTTCTAAAATATTTGAACAACTTATTCAAGACCTTTCAATAACTCAGCAAGGTGACTAGATTATTCAGAACATATCTTTATTAGATAGCAATGCCGGGGGCTGTCCAATTTATAAGAACAGAGTTTTGGACACAAAAAACCGCCGCTCGAAAATAGCCTGCCCATTGAGATATATTGATAGTATTTGAAGAGAAATCCAAACAGCAAATATAATTTTAATAATCTACAATAGCATCAAAGCAATAAGGAACCATATCCATGAGGAACAAGATGAAGTATAAAGCAAGTAAATATTCCAGAAGGAGATTAAAGATGCAGCTTATTATCAACAAGCCGCTGCTCAAACAAAATATTCATTCCTGGAGCCAAACCATAGTATATAGACAGGAAAGTTTCAGTAGAAGAATAATATCTCAAAACCAATAGAAGGCCTTATAATCCCACCACTGCACACTCTTTATAAAATTACTAGACTGTCCTGCAAGCACCAGCAATTTAGTTGTACAAGACTCTTCAAAGTAATGATAAATCCCATGATTCAGCAGCCCTTGTATCAACACAATAAATCAACCTATCCATTTCTAGAATCTTGCAACTACAATGCGCTTGTTAGATGGCAATGCCAGGGCCGACATTCCTCTTCTCTCTTCCGCCATTTGAAGAAGAAGATGAATGGGAGAGAAAAAAAGGAGGAAGAAGGAGAAGTGGTACCATAGGATTGCAGAGAGATGGAGGCGTTGGTCTGCACGGTGGCATGGCGAGGCAACTCGGCGGGGTGGCGTCGGTCTGCACGATGGCATGGTGAGGGCACGGCGAGGTGGCACGGCGGCGTGGCGACAGCACGAGCCGCACGGCGAGGTGGCCTGCCGACGGTGGTGAGATTGTGGGTTGGCAGTAGCAAGATTTCGGGAGAACAAATGAGGGCCTGGGCGTTGGAGATTTGGGGTATCACGAACGAGGAAGAGGAAGAGATTTCGGGTGTCATGAATGAAGACGTGGGCGGTGGGACTGGCCAGTCACAAATGAGGGCGTGGATGGTGGGACTGGCCTCTCGCATTGTATTGGTAAAAATGTATCAAAATAAACAATCTATAAGCCCTTTCAAAATTATCCGCAACAGTTGAGAGCACCAGCCATTCTCCAATATTCCAGGCTGGGATGCTTCCAAGAGCACGTCCTTTTTTGTAGTTGAGTCGCAAGGGTCAACCCATATAAATATATATGATCGGACGGGCAATGGTTTCATATTAAAAGAATAAGAATGATTTGAGATAGTGAGCAGAGCAACGGGATCGCTAAATATTCCAACTGCTCTTTGTATGCTTGAGTTAACTCCAAGGGGTAATATTAATGCCATCGGAAGAGAATGTTCCTTCTGTTTCAATTTTGGCAGCTTTGAACACATATATCTTATTGGTCTCTAATTGTTTTGAAAAGGAAGAGAGATAGTAGACAAGGCTTGTCCAGTAGATTTGGAGGCATTTACTAAACCTCCAAAGATTGAATCTATTTTTTAAAGTAAAATATTATCATAAATTAGAGTCTTTTATAACAACATGATGTAGTCTTTTATAACACCATGCAACAAAAAGAGATCCTTAGTGTTGACGCAGAAACTGGTCATCGCCGGAGTCCGCTGGAGTTAAGGTCGATGAGATCGCCGCCAGGACCTGCAAAACAAAGTCCCGTCCGAAGTCGGTGGGGGTGGCTCCGGTAAGACCCTCCGACGCTCAAGTCAGCTCTGGCTAACAGGAATGGAGTGCTCGGGAATGAATTCCGAAGCTTGGAGAAGAAAAGGAGAGCTTAGGGATCAGAGAGATTAGAGTTAGCGTATCTGGAGGATCCTTTATAGGTGGAGCTTAATTGATGATGACGGCCATACTGGCGAGTCGTGGGCCATATGAAGTTCAGTATGGAGAGGAAGGTGCCATCAGGCGGATGGTGACAGCCATACTGGCAGATCGTGGGCCGCATGGGGCTGGTTACGAAGAGAGTGGTGTCGCCAGTAGTGGTAGCCATATCGTCCGGTCTCGTCGTTTGTTGCAGACTGATGGCGATAATTCATCTAGAGGAGCTCAGACTTGTAGGAGAGTCCGGCTGAAGGGAAGGCTCGGGGAGAGTTCGGCTGTAGAGAAGTTCGGAAGAGCTCAGCCAGCTGAAGAGACGACCGCTTGGGGAGTTCGGCCGAGGGACGACCGCTGAGTTCGGGCGCTAAGGGATTCCGTTAAAGTCCGACTGCTTGGAGTCCAAGGAGCTCGACTGACTGTAGGAGTTTGGCTATGACCCGTCCATCGAAGCTCTTCCACAGCTACAGGTTGCATTAGGCCGAGCGTCGAGCTAGACTTCGATGAGAGCAGGATTTATCCCCAACACTAGCCCCCCACTCTCGAGTTCGAAAATCGAAGGGAGTGTAGGAAAGGCGACTGCCGAAGTCTTCCTTTGAGCTCTGTGCTGGTCTAGGTCGAAGCTCAGGGGGGCTCTCGCCTCCAGCTGAAGTTGATATCGAAGTTGAAGCCCGAGGAAGATCCCATCTCTAGCCGAGGTTGAGGGGGGCTTCGTCAGCTGCGATCAAAGCCGGAGGTTGCGCTCCTCGGGGGTGATATTGTCTCGTACAGCTGAGGTCGATGCGGGTGCTTGGAAGAGATCTGATCTCAGGGCAAGGCTGTCCTCGATCTTATCTCTGGCCGAGGTGGTAGTTGAAGCTCTCCAGCCGAGGTTGACACGGTTGCTTTCTCTAGCCGAGGTCCAAGTTGAAGCTCTCCAGTCGAGGTTGACACGATTGCTTTCCCTAGCCGAGGTTGTATCGGGCACCCGGGTGAGATCTCATCTCCTGCGACCGAGCTTTCCTCGGGGAGATCTTATCTATGGCCGAGGTTGTCCATGGTCGCTCGGGAGAGATCTTATCTCTAGCCGAGGTTGTCTCGGAGAAGATCTTATCTCCTGCAATTGAGGTCGAAGTGCGCGCTCGGAGGAGATCTTATCTCCTACGGTCGAGCTTTCCTCGGGGGAGATCTTATCTCCTGCAGCCGAGCTTTCCTTGAGGGAGATCTTATCTCCTGCAGCCGAGGTCAAAGTGCGCGTTCGGAGGAGATCTTATCTCCTACAGTCGAGCTTTCCTCGAGAGAGATCTTATCTCCTACGGTCGAGGTCGAAGTGCGCGCTCGGGGGAGATCTTATCTCCTGCAGTCGAGCTTTCCTCGGGGGAGATCTTATCTCCTGCAATCGAGGTCGAAGTGCGCCTCGGGGGAGATCTTATCTCCTACGGCCTAGCTTTCCTCGGAGGAGATCTTATCTCCTACGGTCGAGGTCGAAGTGCGCGCTCGAGGGAGATCTTATCTCCTACGGCCGAGCTTTCCTCGGGGGAGATCTTATCTCCTGCAGCCGAGCTTTCCTCGGGGGAGATCTTATCTCCTACGGTCGAGGTCGAAGTGCACGCTCGGGGAAGATCTTATCTTCTGCAACTGAGCTTTCCTCGGGAGAGATCTTATCTCTTGCAGCTGAACTTTCCTCGGGGGAGATCTTATCTCCTGCAAGCCGAGGGTCGAAGTGCGCGCTCGGAGGAGATCTTATCTCCTGTGGTCGAGCTTTCCTCGAGGAAGATCTTATCTCCTACAGCCGAGGTTGAAGTGTGCGCTCGGGGGAGATCTTATCTCCTACGGCCGAGCTTTCCTTGGGGAGATCTTATCTCCTACAGTCGAGCTTTCTTCGTGGGAGATCTTATCTCCTGCAGCCGAGCTTTCCTCGGGGGAGATCTTATCTCCTGTGGTCGAGATCGAAGTACGCGCTCGGGGGAGATCTTATCTCCTGCAGCCGAGCTTTTCTCGGGGGAGATCTTATCTCCTACAGTCGAGCTTTCCTCGGGGGAGATCTTATCTCCTGCAACTGAGGTCGAAGTGCGCGCTCGGGGGAGATCATATCTCCTGCATCTCCTGCGGTCGAGCTTTCCTCAGGGGAGATCTTATCTCCTACGGCCGAGGTCGAAGTGCGCGCTCGGAGGAGATCTTATCTCCTACGGCCAAGCTTTCCTCAGGGGAGATCTTATCTCCTGCAGTCGAGCTTTCCTCGGAGAAGATCTTATCTCCTGCGGTCGAGGTCGAAGTGCACGCTCGGGGGAGATCTTATCTCCTACAGCCAAGCTTTTCCTCGGGGGAGATCTTATCTCCTGCAGCCGAGGTTTCCTCGGGGGAGATCTTATCTCCTGCAACCAAGGTCGAAGTGCGCGCTCAGGGGAGATCTTATCTCCTGCGGTCGAGCTTTCCTCGGGGAGATCTTATCTCCTGCGGTCGAGGTCGAAGTGCACGCTCAGGGGAGATCTTATCTCCTGCGGTCGAGCGTTCCTCGGGGGAGATCTTATCTCCTGTAGCTGAGCTTTCCTCGGGGGAGATCTTATCTCCTACAGCCGAGCTTTCCTCAGGTAAGATCTTATCTCCTGCGGTCGAGGTCGAAGTACGCGCTCGAGAGTGATCTTATCTCCTACAGCTGAGCTTTCTTCGGGGGAGATCTTATCTCCTGCAACCGAGCTTTCCTCGGGGGAGATCTTATCTCCTGCAGTCGAGGTCGAAGTGTGCACTCAGGGGAGATCTTATCTCCTACGGTCGAGCTTTTTTTCGGAGGAGATCTTATCTCCTACGGTCGAGGTCGAAGTGCGCGCTCGGAGAGAGAGATCTTATCTACTATGGCCGAGCATTCCTCGGGGGAGATCTTATCTCCTACAGCCGAGCTTTCCTCGGAGGAGATCTTATCTCCTATGGTCGAGGTCGAAGTGCGCGCTCAGAGAAGATCTTATCTCCTGCAGCCGAGCTTTCCTTGGGAGAGATCTTATCTCCTACAGCCGAGGTCGAAGTGTGCGTTCGGGGGAGATCTTATCTCCTACAGCCGAGCTTTCCTTGGAGGAGTTCTTATCTCCTGCGGTCGAGGTCGAAGTGCACGCTCGGGGGAGATCTTATCTCTTGCGGCCGAGCTTTCTTCGGAGGAGATCTTATCTCCTACAGCCGAGCTTTCCTTGGGGGAGATCTTATCTCCTATAGTCAAGCTTTCCTCAGGGGAGATCTTATCTCCTGCAGCCGAGGTCGAAGTGCGCGCTCGGGGGAGATCTTATCTCCTGCAGCCGAGCTTTTCCTCGGAGGAGATCTTATCTCCTACGGTCGAGGTCGAAGTGCGCGCTCGGGGGAGATCTTATCTCCTACGGCCGAGCTTTCCTCGGGGGAGATCTTATCTCCTGCAGCCGAGCTTTCCTCGGGGGAGATCTTATCTCCTATAGCTGAGGTCGAAGTGCACGCTCGGGGGAGATCTTATCTCATGCAGCCGAGCTTTCCTCGGAGGAGATCTTATCTCCTGCAGTCGAGGTCGAAGTGCGCGCTTGGGAGAGATCTTATCTCCTACGGTCGAGCTTCTAGGGCTTCTGACCTGCCCCCGTTAGCATGAGGTCCCCCTCCGGTTCCCAATACGGCAACTATTTGACTGCTTCATCCCCTGTTACCGTAGTTTCTGCACCAGGGAATAATAATGCGGAAACGAAGCAACTTTACTAAAGGGATATTATTGGTAATACATCCTCAGATTCTCTAAGTTCCAAGGTCGTGGAAGCATCGTCCCTCCGAGCTCTTTCAGGCGATAAACAGCAGGCCGGATGACCTCCACCACTTCATACGGGCCTTCCCAATTAGGGGCGAGTTTTTCCTGACTCTGAGGCTGAGAGACAGCGGCTCACCAGAGCACTAAGTCTCCCACTCTGAACATCTTGTTTTTGACTCTGGAGTTGTAATACCAAGCCACCTTCCATCTATAGACCGCCGTCCGGATGCGAGCTTCCTTCCTTTTTTCTTCCAGCAGGTCGAGGTCGACTCGGAGGTCCTGGGGATTGCGTTGCTCGTTGAAGCCCACGACTCATGCAGATGGGAGCTTGAGCTCGACCGGGATAACTGCCTTAGTACCGAAGGCCAAGTCGAAGGGTGTTTCTCCAGTGGGCACCCTCTGAGTAGTTCGGTATGCCCAAAGGACATGGTAGAGTTCGTCCACCCAGGCCCCTCTTGCCCTATCGAGCCTCGCTTTGATTCCTTACAGTAGGGTCCGGTTGGTTATCTCAGCTTCCCCGTTGGCCTGCGGGTGAGCCACCAACGTGAAGCAGTGGGAGATGTTTAGTCCTTCGCAGAACTCGGCGAACCTTGCCCCAGCGAACTGTCGCCTATTATCGGTTATGAGAATCCAGGGCAGGCTGAATCGACAGACTAGTGACTTTCAGATGAAGTCCTGTACCTTAGCCTCGATAATCTTCGCGAGTGGTTTGGCTTCGACCCACTTAGTGAAGTAGACGATCGCGACCAAGAGGAACTTCCTCTACCCCGACGCCGCTGGGAAGGGGCCGAGTATATCCATCCCCCACTGCGCAAATGGCCAGGGCGAGCTGAGCAGAGTGAGTTTGGATGTCGACTGCCTCTGTACGCTGGCGTTCTTCTGACAGCGGTCGCACCTCTTTACGTATTCCATAGAATCGCGAAATAGGGTCGGCCAGTAGTACCCCTGCTGGAGCAGTTTTTTCGATAGGGACCTGGCTCCTACATGACTTCCGCAAAGTCCTTCGTGCACATCCCATAGCGCAAGGGCGGCCTCCGAAGGTCGGAGGCATCTTAGCAACGGGAGGGAGTACGACCTCTTATACAATCTGCCTTCGTATAAGACGTAGCGGGAGGCCTGATTTCTGAGCTTTTGAGCTTCTTTCGGATCGTGGGGAAGGGCCCCCTCCCTGAGGTAGGCGACCAGCGGGTCGATCCAGCTTGGCTCGAACTCCGTCTGCAGAACGACCTGAGGCTCTTTCGGGGTTGGACACTTCATAGTCTCTAAAAATACTCCCCTAGGCAGTTCGGCCGAGGCAGAAGTGGCCAATTTGGAGAGAAGGTCGGCTCTCGCATTTTCCGCCCTCGAAATATGTCGAACATCGAAGCTGTCAAAGGTCGGACTC
Organism: Cocos nucifera; assembly: GCA_006176705.1. NCBI lineage: Eukaryota > Viridiplantae > Streptophyta > Magnoliopsida > Arecales > Arecaceae > Cocos > Cocos nucifera. The sequence continues at coordinate 127,922 of QRFJ01001710.1, forward strand.
AAATCCCTCACCCTCCCAAGGTATCTCACCATGCTTTCCTTCCGTGCCTCGTAACTACCGCTGACTTGGCCGACCACCAGCTGGAAATCGCTGTAAACCTGAAGTCGATCTACTTTTAGCTCCCTTGCTATCTTTAATCCGATGATCAGCGCTTCATATTCGTCCCCATTGTTGGTCATCGAAAACTCGAAGCGCAGCGCGTACTCGACGATGACTCCCTTGGGGCTGACCAGGACCAGCCCCGCACCAGCTTCAGCAGAGTTGGATGAACCATCCATGTGCAGGGCCCAGGAGTCTTCGGGCAGGTCGGTGCTTTCCTCGGGGAGGTTCGGTCGTGGCAGCTCAGCTTCGTCTAGGCCCAGCTCCGCTTTGGTGTCGATCTCGGTCAGCCCAAGCTCGGCCTCGGCTGGAATGGTGCATTCTAGCATGAAATCCGTCAGTATCTGAGCCTTGATTGATGGCCTGGGCCGGTAGTTGATGTCAAACTCTGTGAGTTCGATCGTCCATTTTGTGATTCTTCCAGAAGCATTTGCCCGATGAAGGACTTCTTTTATTGGTTGGTTCATGAGGACCGTTACGGTGTGCTCCTGAAAATAAGGTCGGAGCCGTCTGACGGCAATTAGGAAAGAGTAAGTTAATTTTTTCAGTCTAGAGTACCTGGTCTCCGCGTCCCTCAAGACTCGGCTGATGTAGTAGATCGATCATTGCGCCTTCGCTTCTTCCCTGACCAGTACCGCCGCCAGGACCCCAGGGGAGACAGCTAGGTACAGAAATAATTTCTCCTCGGATTCAGGCTTTGCCAGCAGCGGAGGCGAGCCGAGGTAGCTTTTGAGCTCTTCGAATGCCTGTTGGCACTCCACCATCCAGGAGAAGTCCTTCGATCGCCTGAGAACGTAGAAGAAGGGCATGCATCATTCGGCTGACCTTGACACGAAGCGACTTAGGGACGCCACTTTCTCGGTCAGGCGTTGAACCTCCTTGATCGTCCTCGGAGCAGTCATTTCTCGAATGGCTCAGATTTTTTCGAGGTTCGCTTCGATTCCTCATCTCGACACCATGAACCCCAGAAATTTCTCGGAGGTCACACCAAAGGCACACTTGACTGGGTTCAGCTTCACCTTGTGCCTCCTGAGTGCACCGAAGGTCTCTTCAAGGTCGGCGAGGTGGTCCATTGAAGCTCGGCTTTTAACGAGCATATCATCTATGTACACATTCATGTTGCAGCCGATCTGCTCCTTGAAGACCTTATTAACCAAACGTTGGTATGTTGCCCCCGCATTCTTGAGTCCAAAAGGCATGACCCTATAGCAATAAAGACCTCGGTCAATAATGAAAGCGGTCTTCTCTTCGTCCTCGGGCGCCATGCGTATCTGGTTGTAACCAGAAAAGGCATCCATGAAGGTGAGGAGCTCGTGGCCCGAGGTTGCGTCCATCAGCTGGTCGATCCTAGGTAGGAGGTAGCTATCCTTCGGGCAAGCCTTGTTCAGCTTCTTGAAGTCGATGCACATCCTTCACTTGTTATTTGCTTTCTTGACAAGAACCACGTTCGAGACCTAGGTCGGATAGCTAACCTCCCGGATGAGTTCGACTTTGAGGAGCTTGTCTACTTCTTCGGCGATCGCTTTCTACCTTTTCGGGGCGTGGTGGCACAGCTTTTCTCTTATCGATCGGTGCCTCAGATCGACGGCCAGCCGATGTTCCATGACCTTGGCATCGATCTCCGACATATCCGCTGGGGTCCAGGCGAAGACGTCCGTGTTCCTTCTGAGGAAAGCAACGAGCTATTTCCGAACCTCGACCGCCAGGTTGGAGCCGATCTGCACCACATGCTCCGAGCTTTCGTCATTCAAGGGCATAGAGACGAGGTCCTCTGTAGGCTCAACCCGCTCCTCAGTGAGGTCATCGCGGACGTCCAGTCTGTCAACAAGACAGGGGTCGGGCTGATCTCCCTTATGCAGGGCGATCGAGTAGGAATACCTCGTCAGAGCCTGATCTCCTCTGATCTCTCCGACCCCATGGCTCGTCGGAAACTTCATCTTCAAATAATAGATCGACACTACCGCCCGGAGTGCATTTAGACCAGATCGGCCGAGGATCGCGTTATAAGCGGATGGAGTCCTTACAACTAGGAAGTCGACTCGAGCCTTGGCCTGCTTCGGGCATTGCCCTGCTGCTACGGTCAATGTTATTACGCCTTCGATTGGTACGGTGTTGCCGGCAAACCCTACCAGTGGGGAATTCATCGGCCCCAAGCGGTCGTCGGGCAGGGATATTTTTGAGAAGGCATCGTAAAACAATACATCGATCGAGCTTCCATTATCTAGCAAAACGTGGCGTACATCGTAGTCAGCGATATTCAAAAAAATTACAACCACGTCATTATGCGAAAATTGGATCCTCTGACCATCCTCCTCGGTGAAGGCCACGGGCTCCGCGATCCTCTGCCTCTTCATCGATCCTCTGGATCCGCTGGTCTCCCCTTACCGAGGTCCCCCTGAGATAGTATTGATGACGCCAAGGGGCAGCCGACCTTCCTGGCTCTTCCCACCCGATGGTAACGTCCTTGGCCGCTCCCCCCGCTCTTCGGGCCGTCTCTGCAGGAATCGGCCGAGTCTACCTCGTCTGACAAGCTTTTCGATCTCGTCTTGGAGTTGGACGCACTCTTCGGTGTCGTGGCCGTGGTCGCGATGATAGAGGCAAAACTTGTTGGGATCGCGCTTGCTGGGTCGAGAACGCATCTTGTTTGGCCTCAGAAGTTGTTCCCTGATTTTCATCAGCACTTGGGCCTTCGGAGTGTTGAGGGGGGCGTAGTTGTGAAACCTTTGTCGGAGAGAGTTTCGACGCTTAGGAGAACCTCGACGTGCCATTCCGTCTAGGCTTCCCCACCTCGGGGTTCCGCAAGGAGAGTTCGGGTCCGCTAGTAATCCAGAAGGAGTCCGGAGAGCACCGTCGAGCTTTACTCCGCTTCCTCTCCTCGGCGGGCCTGGCCGGCCCTTCAGCTCGCCGCTTACTGTCGGCTTCACCATCCCTGGCCTTGAAGGCCTCCTCTGCCCGGGCATATCCTTCAGCCCGAGCTAGCATGTCAGCAAAATCCCTGAGATACTTCTTTTTTAGGGAGAACAACAAGTCGTTCTTCTGAAGGCCGCCCTTAAGGGCGGCCATGGTGATTGATTGGTCCAGGTTCCGGACTTTCAACGTGGCAGCGTTAAACCGGATGACGTAGGCCCAGATGGGTTTCCCCTCCTTCTGCTTGATGGCCATCAAGAAATCCGAACCTCGGCGCGGCCGTCTACTACTGATGAAGTGGGCTATGAACTGTTGACTCATCTGGTCAAACAATAAGATGGTACTCAGCTTGAGCGCCGAGTACCAGTTTCTGACTGCTTTTTTAAGGGTAGAGGGGAAAGCCCGATATAATATGACGTCTGGCGCGCCATGGAGCAGCATCATCATCCGAAAGACTTCCAAGTGGTCGACCGGGTCGGTGGTTCCATCGTGGCACTCGAACTGTGGGAGCTTGAAGTTCGGCGGGATCGGCTCCTGCATGATTTTTTGCGAAAAAGGGGGGTCAGTGCAAACGTCATTACCACATGAGGGGGGAGTGTGACGAAGTTCTTCGATTCGCTGGCTCATTTCTAAGAGCCTTTGATCCAGGAGATCTTCACGGTCTCTGATCTCCAAGGCTTTTTGGCGGAATGGCCACAAGGCTTCACCCTTGGTTGATCCATGATCCGAACAAGGGCTCTCCCTCCTCCGCCTCTCCAATCCGGGGATTGGAGGTCGGGCTGCCCAGGTCGGTCGCTCTTGGACCGGATCACTCGACTTCGGAGAGTCCCACGCCGGTTGGACTGGCACTGGGGCTTGTTGGTGTAGCACTGCCTGCACTGCCTCTGTGAGACCACGAACCTGCTGGACGAGCTGGTTGAACTGCTTCGTATCCACCGTGGCTATAAACGGGGCCTGAGTTATCGGGGCTGGAGCGGGAACATATGGATTCAGATGGGATCGAGCCGCGGAGGCCGTCGAGCATTGAGTCAAAGCTCTCCTGGGAGGCATCTTCTCCCTAGGAGAGAAAGGGAGATCTTCGGAGATGGAAGGAAAAAATCGTCGCCGAGCACTCTTTTAAGAACAAGAGAACCTCGAAGGTTCAGGCCCTTTCTCTAGCGCCAATCTGTTAACGCAGAAACTGATCGTCGCTGGAGTCCGCTGGAGTTGAGACCGATGAGGTCGCCGTCGGGGACCTGCAAAATAAAGTCCCATCTGGAGTCGATGGGGGTGGCTCCGGTAGGACCCTCCGATGCTCAAGTCAGCTCTGGCTAACAGGAATGGAGTGCTCGGGAATGAATTCTGGAGCTTAGAGAAGAAGAGGAGAGCTTAGGGATCAGAGAGATTAGAGTTAGCGTATCTGGAGGATCCTTTATAGGCGGAGCTTAGTTGATGGTGATGGCCATACTGACGAGTTGTGGGCCGCATGAAGTTCGGTACGGAGAGGAAGATGCCATCAGGCGGATGGTGACAGCCATACTGGCAGATCGTGGACCGCATGGGACTGGTTACGGAGAGAGTGGTGTCGTCAGTAGTCGTGGCCATATCGTTCGATCTCGTCGTCTGTTGCAGACTGATGGCGATAATTCATCTAGAGGAGCTCGGACTTGTAGGAGAGTCCGACTGAAGAGAAGGCTCGGAGGGAGTTCGGCTGTAGAGAAGTTCGGAAGAGCTCGACCGACTGAAGAGATGGCCGCTTGGAGAGTTCGGCCGAGAGACGACCGCTGAGGAGTTCGGGCGCCAGGGGATTTCGTTAAAGTCCGACCGCTTGGAGTCCAAGGAGCTCGACTGCTAAGTAGTTCGGCCGACTGTAGGAGTTCGGCTAAGATCTGTCCGTCGAAGCTCTTCCGTGGCTACAAGTTGGATTAGGTTGAGTATCGAACTAGACTTTGACGAGAGCGAGATTTATCCCTAATATTTGTTATGCTCAAGACTCGATAGTAGAATAATTTTTCTATATGAATATTTACTTATAACGCCCATGATGAGTATTAAATACTAAACTCAGAACCATAGGGCTCTCTAGAAGGTGATGTCTAGAGTGTTAGACTGTACCTTTTTTAGGATTTTCCTTTCTTTTTTTTTTCACTCTACTACTTTTGAAGGTTTGTACTTTAATGCCACACAACCTTTTTACTGCTCTCTGAAGATTTTAATTCATTTAGCTGTCGAAGAGAAAACCAAGAATAGGAAGCCAAATATTTTTTATATATTTTTCATGAATTAAGCTACCAGTGCTGATACATTCAGTTTATACATAGGCGTCGGAGAATGGTGGCCATTCCAGCCATACAGCATAAAAAGTAAAATACACCAGCATTTATCAAAAAAAATAATAGGTTTCAAGAAGTTCCATAAGAACATGTTTGCTATTAAATAATGTAAAATACACCAGCATTTAGCAAAAAATATTAATAGCAAAAAAATTGATAAAAAAACTCCCTCAAAAATTATTTTTGTAAGGAATTTTTTGAGGGAATATTTTTCATCCCTCAAAAATTACTTTTACGGGGGATTTTTTGAGAAAATATTTTTCATCAAAAATTTTTCACTAAGAAGTCATTTATGATGGAAAAATTTCTTGGAAAATCCCTCACATAACTAATTTCCAAGGGATTTTTTCAGGAAATTTTTATCAAATTTTTTTTACTAAGAAATCAAGCATGATGGAAAAACTTCCTCTCAAAATCTCTTACAAAAATAATTTTTGAGGAATTTATTGAGAAATTATTTTTTATTAAAAGTTTTTACTAATAACTCATTTATGAGGAAAAAATCCCTCGGAGAATCCCTCGCACAACTAATTTTCGAGGGATTTTCCAAGGAATTTTTTTATCAAAATTTTTTCACTAAAAAATTATTTATAATGAAAAAAATTTCTCAGAAAATCTGTCACAAAAATAATTTTTCATGGATTTACCTAGGGAATGTTTTTCATTAAAAAAATTTCACTAACAACTCATTTATGAGGAAAAATTCCTCGAAAAATCCCTTGCAAAAGTAATTTTCGAGGAAATATTTTTTTATCAAAAATTTTTCACTAAGAATTCATTTATAAAGAAAAAATTTCTTGAAAAATCCCTCACAAAAATAATTTTTGAGGGATTTTCTAAGAAAATGTTTCTCATCAAAAATTTTCATCAAGAACTCATTTATGAAGGAAAAATACCTTAAAAAATCCCTCGGAAGTTACTTCTATAAGGGATTTTCTGAGGGAAACTTTTTCCTCGAAAATTTTTTATAGTTAAATTTTTTTATCAAAAAATCTATTGGAATTGCGAGGGAATATTTTTTTCTCGATAAAATCCCTCGATAAATCATCTTTTTCTAGTAGTGAAGGCCTCTAGTTATTTAAGATCGAAGATTAATCTCGTCCTAGTGAGGGTGAAGGCCTTCAGTTATTTAAGACATGAGGTTAACCTCATTGTAGCGAGGATGAAGGCTTTCGGTTATTTAAGATAGGAGGTTAACCTCATTGTAGTGAGGGTGAAGGCCTCCGATTATTTAAGATAGGAGATTAACCTTATCCTAGCGAAGTTGAAGGCCTCCGGTTATAGTAAGGATGAAGGCCTCTGATTATTTAAGATAGAAGGTTAATCTCATCGTAGCGAGGGTGAAGGCCTCCGATTATTTAAGATAGGAGGTTAATCTCGTCCAAACAAGGGTGAAGACTTTCGATTATTTAAGATAGAAGATTAACCTCGTCCTAGCGAGGGTGAAAATCTTTAGTTAGTTAAGACAGGAGGATAACCTCGTCTTAACATGGGTAAAGACCTCCAATTCTTAAACATGAGGTTCAAGATCAAATTTTATAGAAATCCAAGCTCAGAATGTCACATGCAGAAATCCGATCTTAGAAGGCAGAGATCTATAGAAATCCGAGCTCAAAATATCGATACGTGTAGAAACCCGACCTTAGAAGGCAGAGGTATATAGAAATCCAAGCTCAGAATGTCAATATGTGTAAAAATCCGATCTTAGAAGATAGAGATATGCAGACATCTGAGCTCAGAATGTCAATACGTGTAGAAATCCGATCTTAGAAGGCAAAGATCTGCAGAAATCTAAGATCAGAATATCAATATGTGTAGAAATCTGACTTTAAAAAACTGAGGTCAGTAGAAATCTAAGCTCAAAAAGCTGAGGATAAAATTGAATCCGAGTTAAAAGATAAAGACCTTTGAATAATTTTAATTAGAAATCTGAAGATTCTGAGTCTAAATAATAAAAAGGGACATGTCTTCGGTAAATCCGATCTGGTATACTCCCTTCATTCAATCCAAGGCTCGGACTTGAAAGTAGGAGGGCTATTGTTGGAGAATTTTGGTACTAGTCGAAGACATGAGAATTTAAGTTGATTGAAGGTCATCGAAAGACTGAGACCGAGTAACTAATTCAGGTCAAGCTTAAGGTCATCAAAAGATTGAGTCCAGGATCAGAATTTAGGCTGATTGAAGGCCATCAAAAGGCTGAGATCGAGGTCCTAATTCGGGTCAAGCTTAAACTCATCAAAAGATTGAGACCAAAGTCAGAATTTAGGTTGATTGAAGGTTATCAAAAGACTGAGGCCGAGGTACTAATTCAGGCCGAGCTTAAGATCATCAAAAGATTGAGACCAGGGTCAGAATTTATGTCGATTAAAGATCATCGAAAGACTGAGGTCGAGGTCCTAATTCAGGCCAAGCTTAAGATCATCAAAAGATTGAGGTCAGCATCAAAATTTAGGCTGATTAAAGATCATCAAAAGGTTGAGGCCGAAGTCCTAATTTATGCCAAGCTTAAGGTCATCAAAAAGCTAAAGTCTCTACTCTCAGCTTCAGGTTATCAATTCACATAATTAAGAGATGGTCCCCCCTACATGCTATGAGGAAACAATTCCTAACATAATTTTTAAGAATATTCTAATAGACCAGCAAAATATCTCTGACAACTCCTTGCTCTCCCATGACTAACAACCTATGATTCATCCTAATAAACTCCAGATCCTTCTATAAAAGAGAAAAAAAGAGGGACCCCAAGGTACACGAACTTTTCTCTCAAAAAATTCTCATCTTCTTTCTTCTATTGAATGAAAAACTGACTTGAGCGTCAGAGGATCTCCATCGGAGTCAACTTCAATCGAAAACTTTTCTTGCAGGTATGGCCACCTCTGTCCCATCACCATCGACTTTTCATTGTCGCACAGCTCCAGCAACCCAACCTCGAGACAGATTTCCGCATCAACATAATTCAAGTTAGAAATACCAAAAAAGGGTTTATAGTCATTGGAGCATTAGAAAATGCTGTTTAGAGCATTTTGAACCAAGTCTGTGCAGTTTTGGAAACTAGTCATTAGAGCCATCAAGAGCTCAGGAGTCGACTCTTCAGAACCTTGAGTTGACTCCAGTCACAAAACAAAACATCCCTATTCTATCTTTCTGTGCTAGTGCCAGTTTTGCATGCCACAGTCGGCTTCTAGATTTTATGAGTCGACTTCAGTCATAGGATGAAAAATTTAGCATTTTGTCCTTGAACTGAAATCTTTCTGAGATAGAAATCGGCTCCTACTTTTCTTGAATTGACTCCTCAGCATGCCAATTTCTAAAGTGTATCAGATATGCGGGAGCCGGCTCCCACTTTGCTTAAGTCAACTCTAATGATAAAGTCCTATTATCTTCTGTTTTGGAGTCTGATGCCTATCTGAGTCCTTGAGTTTGCTCCTGCTATTTTGAAGTCGACTCTTGATCTGTACCAAGTGCTGAAACCATGCCAAATTCAACTCAACCTTTCCTTGAGTTAGTTCATGATCCAGTAATCTTTGAAAAACATTTGGCTTAACCCCTTTTGCTCTTTTTTCTTTGTTCTTTCAATCAAAAGCATGGAGCTTCTTTGAGATAGGTTCCTATCTTCCTGAATTTTGTGTTAAATACTTCAACCAATTTATTAGTGCCAAAATAAACTCAAATATTTTGTTATTTATCAAAATCATATTTAGGATCGACAAAACCTAACGTAGATCCACCACTTTAACGATCTAGATCGATAGATTGAAGGGTTTGGTGGCATTGATTCATGATGCATGTTAGATTGCTACTAGTGCCTAAGTTCAGTTGCTGAAATATATTGTCAGGTTGGTCGCAGTTTTAAGTTTCTGGTCTCTTCAACAAACCTCGACTTGAGCTTGAACTCGAAAGTGGGAGCAAGCATTATGGGCCTCGATCGATCAGGTCTTCGAATATGATCGAGGTGAATAAAGGTCGGCTACAGCCAATCTAGAGAAATTTCTAGAGAGTAGTCCCAAATTTGGTAGATCATCACAAGATGACCATTTTGGGAGAATAGTCCTTCTCGTAACCATGAAAATGCTAGATAAAGAAGTTCTAACCACCAATCTTTAATTATATCTGAAATGATAGTTATTGGTTGGCTCCATGTTGTAAATATGAAAACACGATCCTACCAATATGATCTACGTGTACTTTTTGGGATTGATAAGTTGCTCCAGTATATATGACTCTAACTCACTCTTTATAAATAAAGAAAAAAAGATGACTAAGTAAGTTTTTGAAAGACCTCAAAATGCTCTAATTTTTTTTTATTATTTTTTAATTTCTAACTAACTTGATTGTCAAAAAATTTTCATCAACAAAAACTCTAGTAAGAGATTTTTTGCAAATCTAGCTTCAGCACCGTTAGTCATTCCCTTCAGCACCTATCTCTAGCCGAGGGCTCCTCCTTGTCATTTTCTAAAGAGTCTTCTCCAACCACGAAGAAGATCAGTTCCGACCTTGATTTAGAAGCAACAATATGGCATCTTTAAATCTGATTTGATGTAGAATAGTTTATCAAATAAAATATTATATATTTATTTTTAAAATAATACTATTTATAAATCTCATTATATTTCACCATCTAAGTTAATGCGTGCCAAGCTAGAAATGGCAAGAGATATCCATCCGATCCATGGAACACTCCTCGATCCGTGTCTCCAATCTTTGCCTGTATCTTGGCAGCTGGATGGATCATGCAACCAAGCCTCTTCCCTTGCTCGCCTCCCCCCAACCACCCGCAACCCCTCCCATTAAATTACCAACAAACAACGAAGGAAGCATCCCATTAGACCCATACCTCTTCCCGTCACCGTCTCTCGCCATCCAGAAAGGAAGAACGAGGCAAGAGAGAAGAGATGGACGGATCGTCGAGCTCCTTGAAATCGGCGGCTCTCTTGGAGCAGATGAAGCTCCATCTTGCCTCCGACGCTGGCAAGGATCTTACTAAGAAGATCGGCCTTGTCTACCAGCTAAACATCGCCCCTAAGGTATCCCCATCCCTCCCTTTCTCTCCCTTCAAACCCTAACCTTAACCCTAGCTCTGAATTCCTTTCTCGCTTCGCTCCGCAGAAGATTGGGAGGGACGAGGAGATCTATGTCGTCGACCTCAAGGAAGGAAAAGTCACCAAAGGTCTCTTTTTTATCCCTCTTCCATTCTATCTTAGGGCAATTCTTCCTTACTCTCACCAATTTTTTGTTATTTTTTGTTATTTTTTTGTTTTTTGATTCTGGAATTATATCCTTTTAGGTCCGTATAAGGGGAAGCCCGACGTGACGTTCTCGTTCACTGATAATGATTTTCTCTCGATCGCAACCGGGAAGATGAACCCACAGATAGCGTTTATTAGGTGATGGGAATTAGAGTTTCTTTGGGGATTTGGTCATGTTTTCTGATTGTGTTATTTTGGTTAGAAGGGAAGTTATGTTACTGAATTACTAATCTGTTTATTTTGATATTTGTTTGCTGCAGGGGTGCAATGAAGATCAAGGGCAGTATCAGTGCCGCACAGAAATTTACCCCGGATATTTTCCCAAAGCCTTCAAAGCTTTAAACGGGAAGCATATGTGCCCTTTACCGATTATTATCTGATAAAGCGATGTCTTTTCTATATATATGCAATCATGTTATGATAAAAAGGACTTGCCTAGTATTACTTGAACACGATTGAAGGTTTCTTCTTTTTCATGAATAAGGATAAGCGTTATAAATGTTTAACAATTCCGATTGGCTATTTAGTGATATTTTTGATTCTTTTCTTATGCACCCATGTTATAACTACTCTGAGGGTTCTGCTAAATTTTCTTTGATGATTTAGTTCTTTGGTGGCTGAGCATTAACACGCGCTTTAAACATTTATCCTGGTCATTGTTTTAGTCAATTAGGAAAGATGCGACATCAATCAAGTCTACAATTCTTAATCTTTAGTGTGTTTACTTTGTTTGTTCATGTCCGTTGAAGTTTCTTTGCTATCACGAGACTTCTCAGATGCAATTTTGCCTTACAACGTTGTTTAATAATTATCAGTAATTGTAGCTTGTAAGGTATCTGGTAAATGAATCTTTCAACTCAGATCATTTAGTATTTATGATTTATCTTTTTTGTCACAAAATAGTTTCATTTGAGTGAAGAATGCAAATTTATTCCAGTGTACTACTAATATCATGGGTTGCATTGCTTTACTTTGTTCTCACCTTCTGTCCCTTGCAAAGCTATTTTTTTTCTGTTAGAAAGATTTGATTAAAATGGAAGTGAATTGTCATTATAGGGATATAAAGGCCAAAGATGGAAGAGGCTAAAAAAAGGTATGGATGCACTGACAAAACACACAATGAAGTATACAAAACCAAGCCATAATATGACTGAATAGCCTCTGGAGTTACATCTATGCCTTAACTTCAATTCTGTTAGCCCATAAATAATAACTTTAATAGTTGACTGTTCTTTTGACTATAATGGTCGTCATTTCTCTGCAGCCTCAAAGGCAGCCTCAAAGGTTTTTAGATCCTTAGGCCGGGGGGGGGGGGGGGGAGCAGTAGAAGCTAGGGGAATATTAAGAAAAGGGTTCTTTTGCTACTGCATAAATATTGTTTTCAGGGTCTGTTTGATAACTATAAAGTGCAGAAGACATTCCTTCCAAAAAAAAAAAAAACAAAAAACAAAAAACAAAAACAAGTGCAAAAGACATCTTCTATTGCCAACTGAAGATATATGCCCTTTTTCTTTTGTTTAATACATTTATTGTCAGTAATTTTTTCATATCACATGACTTTTTGCCCCTTGTGTAGTATGCCCCAAAGTAGGGGATATGAAATAATATTCAGTTGTACTTGTTGATCTCCCAATATACAATCCAATGCTATTGTGCCCCATGTTTCAATATGCTCCAAACTAGGGGATAACGCGTACTAAAATAGTATTCACTTATACATGTTGATCTTTCTTTAGAAACTCCACCTCCCAAGGAGTTTGAGTCCAAACTAAATAAGATAATGGGAGTAACTTAACATTGTGCGAAGTTTGCATCAAGAATATTGATAATCTACAAATCATTAATTTTTGACAATTTATGTTATTCAATAAGCTAGTAGCTTTTAGAGTATTCGTTTTCCTAATAACTATTATAATTGAAATTTTTTTGGGAGGTTGACAGGTTCGTTGAACGAATACTGGGGCTCATACCCATTGGCAATTGGTTGGTTATGGTATGGTACATACCATATCGAGCCTAGGCATATTGGACTAAGAGGGATAGGGAGGAGAGGAAGGGAGAGAAGTGTAGGGTTTGATAACCGACGCGGAAGCATGGATTTCAAAGCATTTTTAATGAAATCCTAAAATCAAACTCTAACCCAGGACCTTCTTATTAAATTGAAATAATATAACATGCCTTTATATCGTATTTTAGGGTATAGGAAAATACCTGAATCGCTAAATCTTGATTCTAGTTTGAATTTCATCAGAGGTTTGGCAGGGGTTCCACCAGATGTCTACATGTTCATCCTTCAATGTTGATCCACACGGGGATTTGACCAAGCCTTTAACTCTTTACGTCAATTGATTCCTTGCACTGAATTCTTCTTCGAAGAATTCAGTTGGGCAGAACCTTCTTTAGCCTTGCTTTCTTCCTCCTAGCCTTTTCTTTCTTTTCCTTTCTTTTCTCCTTGTCTTCCTTAATTTTCTTCCTAGATCCTTGTCCAAAAAAAGACTCTTTGTCCTTATTAGGACCTTGTTTTAACAAGGGAAGGAAGAAAGAAATTGGATAATGAAAAGAGAGTGGTAAGAAAGAAAGGATCGGGATGGATCTCAGAAACCTAGTGCACACCCCTATTTATAATCTACGTAGGGGTGCCATTTGAATTTCTCACGCCCATTCCCTCATCTTATCTCACGCACCATGACAATATCTCATGCCCCATATTGAGATCAAGGCACGTGGAAACAAGGGAATTAATTCTAAGGATCGCTTCAAGTAGAAGGACTTTGGAATAAATTCTACGTTGTTTCTTCTAAAGTGTTGCGATGCTTAATATATGGCATCAATAGTGTAGGGTTTTGATCAAATGAAATGGCCATCCAATGGCCCAAAATGTGGGCACCAATTAAAGTATGGTGTGGGAGAAAAACAGAGTTTATAACCACTTGGACGCTTGGTCCAAGTGGTGCCAATCAAAGGTGGGTGACTAGCTTGCTTGCTCTATCCAACTTCCAAACAACCGAAGTGTTTTATCTGAAGGAGTCTTCCGCGCCTCCTTTCTGATATGAAGTCCATGCAAAAAGTAAATATTATGTAAAACAAAAAGTGGATAGACTTGAAGGAATATGGCGCCAACAAACTATGCGCCACAAACTCTTGGTGCATTAAATCATCTCCACGCGTTAAGAGAGAGACTTTCTGGCACGTGGGAGTCCAGATGAGAGGCACCATCCTCTTGGCCCAATCAGCCAAGGGTCAACCCAATTTAAGACCAAATCTGATTTGATTTAAATTGGATTTAATTAGCCTAAATTGGAACCAAATTCGAATCTGATTTGAATGCTAGAGTTAGGGTTTGCAACATGTGCTAGCTTGTTCATTTTGCAAACATGATTTAATCCAATTAGATCCTTGATCAATTCTCTTTGTGTCTGATCCATTGGGTTCCACATCTAGCCAGCAGTAGGTCTAGGTGCAAGTTGACCTAATTTGATTAGAAATCAATCAAACCGATTTAAGTTAAATTGAGTTGATCCGATTTGAACAATTAGAATCCTTTCTAATTGGTGATCACCAAAAATATTCTTCAGTGGTAAGTTACTGTACAATTCAATGCTGCGATCATCCTGCATCCCGAATATGACTTTGGATATGGAATCATGTTAAATCCAATATCATATTCATATTTCTCTTAATCTTATATTGACGATTCGATTAATAAAATATTAGAAACCATTTCTAATGTTCATTATGCTTTGATCAAAATCTTTCTGAATCATCATTTGATTGAAACAAATAGGATGTGATCTCCTCTTATTAGGAGTGATCGATTCCATGTTGACTTACTCATAATCTTCATATGCAATCCACCATATCCAGAACATTCCGTACATGATTAAGTCATGAATGAGTATAAACCAAAATATGGATTAATACATATAAGGTTCCATGGCAGTCTTAGGTCAGAGGATTACATGCACAACTCTCACTATGAGAAATATCTTTTGACAAGTAGATAAGATTCCATCAAATATTCTCAAGTCGGATCAATTCAGTAAAGTCATTTTCTAATGAGCATCTATATTCTTGTATTAGTATCTTACACAAGTAATTGTGAGATCAATCATCCTCTCCATCGAGCATACATAGGATGTACCAGTCTTTCTGGAAACATTGATTCCTAACTCAATGTTCCATCAATCTAAAATATTTTAGATTAGGATTTTAGGATTTTAGGTCTCACAGGTATGATCTCATCATAATCCTAAAATCATAGCCCTAATCAATGGGATTCATCATAATCTTAAGGAAACAATAAGATACAGCATATGATGAAATATAAATATCTTTATTTATTTATAAAAATATCATTACATGAGTTTGAAAGATAAAAAAATAACCTATCAAAATACATATTTTGATTGGTTTGTAGAGTATATTCCTTTCAATCTTCCACTTGCACTAAAGCTAATCGTCCTTATATTTTAACCCCATACAATCAAGATGGCGATCGAACTGCTATTGTGGTAGAGCCTTGGTGAACGAGTCTACTATGTTGTTCTTTGTTTTTACCCATTTAATGAACTATATCCTGTCTCTCGATAATCTCACGAACGAGATGGAAGCATCTCAGAATGTGCTTGGATTTATGATGAGATCTTGATTTCTTTGCTTGAGCAATTGCTCCAGTATTATCGTAGTAAAGTGGTACTGGATTCTCAATATTAGGAATGACATCCAATTCAGTGATGAACTTCTTTATCTAGACAGCTTTCTCGGCGGTTTCACTTGTAGTTATGTACTCTACTTCAGTGGTTGAGTCAGCTATAGTTTGTTGCTTGAAACTCTTCCAACTCACTGCTCCACCATTTAGAGTAAAGATATACTCTGAAATGGATTTGCTATCATTTGGATCTGATTGAAAACTAGAGTTAGAATATTCTTCTAGTTTAAGATCAGATCCTTCATATAGCAGAAAAATATCCTTAGTCCTTTTCAAGTATTTAAAAATATTTTTCAATGCTTTCCAATGATTCTCTTTTGAATCAGTCTGAAATCTACTAGCTATGTCTAAGACATAAGTAATATCAGGCTTGGTACATAACATAGCATACATTGTTGATCCTACTACCGAAGCATAAGGATTAGAACTCATTCTATTTTTCTCTTCAGGTGTCTTAGGAGACATCTTTTTAGAGAGATGTATGCCTTGATTTATGGGTAAGTAACCTCTTTTACTCCCATCCATGCTGAATCTTTTCAACACTAAGTCAATATACCTAGACTGGAACGAGCCTAGCATTCTCTTAGATCTATCTCTATAGATCTTTATACCAAGTATATAGGATGCTTCTCCCAAGTCTTTCATGAAAAATTTACTTGATAGCCATAATTTGACTGATTATAACATTGGAATATTATTTCCAATGAGGAGTATGTCATCTACATACAAAACCAAGAAAACTATGGCATTTTCACTAGTCTTCTTGTACATACAAGGTTCATCTATATTTTTGATGAAGCCAAACTCTTTGACTGTAACATTAAAATGGATGTTCCAACTCCTTGAAGTTTTCTTTAATTCATAAATGGATTTTTTAAGTTTGCATACCTGATTTGGTCTCTCACTTGAGGCAGATCCTTCTGGCTATGACATGTAAACCTCTTCCTCTAGATAACCATTAAGGAAGGTGGATTTCATATCCATTTGCCATATTTCATAGTCATGGTATGTTGCTATAGTAAGCATAATCTGAATAAATTTGAGCATGGCAATAGGTGTGAATGTTTCATCATAATCTACACCTTGTTTTTTTTTGAAACTCTTAGCCACCAATCTGGCTTTATATGTTTCAACTTAGCCATCTGCTCCAATTTTTTTCTTATAGACGCATTTGCATCCAATAGGGTTCACACCCTTTGGTGCATCTACCAAAGTTTATATTTTGTTGGTGTATATAGAGTTCATATTGGATTTCATAGCTTCTAGCCATTTGTCTGAGTCCCTACTCATGACAGCTTCCGTATAGGTCAGAGATTCATCATTTTCAATGATTTGAGTTTCATTATTCTCAATAATGAATCTGTATTTTACAGGTGCATTTCGCATTCTATCATATCTTTAGAAAGGAGTTGTATTTAGATTCTTTTCTATTTATGTGTTCATGTGGTTGAGAAATTTTTATTTGTTTATCTTGAATTTCACTAAGTTCAATATTTCTCTACTGTCTTTTTCTAGAATAATTTTTTTTCATGAAAGTGGCATGCCTATTTACAAATATCTTTTGTTCAGTAGGATGGTAGAAAAGATATTTCATACTATCTCTAGGATATTCTATAAATAGATATTTATCTGCTTTAGTGTCTAGCTTATGTCCAAAATTTTTTTTGATATATGTCGGATAACCTCATATTTTAAGATACTTAAGATTAGATTTCTTACCTTTTCATATCTCATATGGAGTGCTAGATACAGATTTAGAAGGTACTCTATTCAAGATATATACTACAGGCTTTAGGGCATTATCCCAGAAGAAAATAAGTGACTTTATAAAACATATCATGGATCGTACCATATCTAATAAAGTACAATTTCTTCTTTCGACTACATTTAATTGTGGTGTATAAGGAGGGGTCCATTCAGAGAGAATCCTTTTTACTTTAAGATAGTTCAGAAATTCACTGGATAAGTATTCTTCTCTTCGATTTGATCGAAGAATTTTTATACCTTTTCCGGTTTGTTTTTCGACCATACTTAGATACTCTTTGAATTTATCAAAGGCTTTAAATTTGTGTTTTATAAAATACACATATTCAAATCTAGATAAATTAGTGAACATTATAAAATAATAGTATCCTCCTCTAGCTTGAGTTGTCATGGGACCACATACATCTATATTTACAAGTCCTAATAACTCACTTGTCCTTTTTCCATGTCTACTAAATGGTATCTTGGTCATTTTACGCATAAGATAAGATTTACAAGTCTCTAATGATTCATAATCATAAGGATCAAAGAACTTTTCTTTGTATAATTTGTTAATCCTAGTCTTACTAATATGACCAAGTTGATAATGCCAAAGTAAAGTATTATTTATTTGTTCTCTCTTTTGCTTTCTATTTTCATCAATATGAAAAATATTATCATTCAAAGATAGAGTAAAAGACTATTGTCAAAAATGCCATAATATATAATTTCATTAGAATATTTGATTGAGCAACCATTGCTCATTACATTTATCTTATATTCCTGTTCTGACAACAAGGGTACAGAAATAATATTTTTAATGATCTTAGGCATATAATAACAATTCTTTAGCTCTATGATCTTCTTAGAAGGTAACTTCAAGATAGTTGTTCCTGAAGCTTCCGTTTGGATGGATTTTCTTCCGGCGCTGTAGAGCTCGAAGTCATCCTTTTTTAATACTCTAACTTTCTGCAACCCCTGCAAAGATTTGTAGATATGAGAATCGTAGGTGGTATCCAATACCCAAGAGTTTGAAAAGGAAGAATTTAATGATAAAATTGTATGTATCT
This sequence comes from Cocos nucifera, assembly GCA_006176705.1. Taxonomy (NCBI): domain Eukaryota; kingdom Viridiplantae; phylum Streptophyta; class Magnoliopsida; order Arecales; family Arecaceae; genus Cocos; species Cocos nucifera. The sequence goes on from QRFJ01001710.1 coordinate 146,007, forward strand.
CATACATATCTTTTGGTGCAACACTTCCTCCAGTCTTCACAGTTGCAAGGTAAGCCTTATAATTTCTTTTCTAATGATCTGCTTTGCCGCAATAAAAGCAGGTTGCTTGCCCAAAAGCCTTCTTCCCGTTCTTTCCTTTATTTATGCCACCTTTAGGATTCAGCCTTCTCTTTGAATCTTTTTGCCTACCTTCTTCTTGGAGATCCCATCCACAAGAAGAAGAGGAGCCTTATCTTTCTTGATATGGCTTTCTATTGTTTTGAGCATATTTACAACTCAAGCAAGGAAGTATTCAGTTTGTTAATGCAATAGTTCACAACAAATTGAGAAAATGATTCTCGGAGTGATTGCAGGATTAAATCCTAACTCAACTCTCCATCCATAACAAAACCTAATTGATCTAATCAATTGATTAGGTCAATTACCATCAAAATATGGTCTTGCATGGATGATCCTTCTGGTATCCTGACACAGAGTAACTGCTTAGATATCTCACATCTATTAGTTCTACTCTGTTTTTCATAAAGCTCTTTGAGATTGAGCAATATGGACTGAGCGTCCATGCCATCATGCTGCATCTATAACTCATTAGTATGATACATTTGATAGTTAAATGATCATTTTGTCATATCTTATATATGGCTACCTCCTCAGTAGCATTCTTCCCTACTGGCTCAGGGTCAGGGGTATCGAGGATATAGGAGATCCTTTCTTGATTAAACACTATTTTAAGATTTCTCAACCAGTCCACATAATTGGGATTGGTCAATTTATTTGAATTTAATATTCTACACAGTGAAAGTGAAGAAGCCATATAGAATTTAATCTACATGATAAAGAACATTACATAAGCAAACAACTCATGATGACACAATTAAATTAGGTCTTTACTTTAATTGTGTCTCCCACTATTTTATTGGATATTATAGCCCTTTTCTATGATGATTGAAAAATTCTAATTGGTTTTCTTAGTAGGATTGAGATCCTAATTCCTTATAAAAGGTCTTGTGGTTACACAACAAATCTTTTATGAGTTCAAAGATAAGAAACTCTTTCCAATTGCATCTCGTGCAATTTTCAACATTATCTTGGTCTCTAAAACATTAATAGCCTTGTGTTTGCACAAAAAACTTTAATATTTTAGTTAAATAAGATCCTCCTTTTGTATACAATCAAATTCGAATATTATTGTCCTTGTGGTTACACAACAAAGTAGCATATCCAAAAATGCCATAAGCATCTTTATGCACTAGGACAGTATTATATCAGTTCCCATAATAGGTCTTGTGGTTACACAACAAACTTTATACAATAGTGATATAATAATGACCTAGCAGGAAGGAAGGCCGTTATGTAGTGAATATAACAATAAGCACCCCAATCAAGAATTAAATTAATCTAATCGATCAGGTAAGTGGAAGAGAGGTGGGAGCTCTCCCGTGCTTTCCTTGGACACCAACAAGTTGGTCAGGTTAGACAACGGAATCAATTATAAACCACATTCTCTTTACCAATCATGAACCACTTTCCTAGATACCGATCGATCAATTACATCCAGACTGCATCTGCTTTTGGTTAATTACACTACCACTTAATATAATTTAAATGAGGGATTTATTGGTCTCTTTGCACATTCTAATCAAATAGCATCTATATGCTATAATTATAACATTTCATATAAAATATTTGCACGTATTGATCACATCAATCATGACAAATCATAGCCATTCATATTATCAAACTAGCATGTAACTTTAGATTCTATCATTCTAGGATAACTGTCTACCATATAGTGGACATCTACCACCATGCTAGGGCAACATTACAGAATGATGTACATTATAATCTGAACATGAATAAGCAAACATGATCATATCATATTTCATAACATGCTATAAGAGTATAAGCATATTAGCACATGATTTAACCTAATAAGGGAGGCTCTGATACCTTGTAGGGTTTGATAACCAGGGTGGAAGCATGAATTTCAAAGCATTTTTAATGAAATCCTAAAATCAAACTCTAACCTAGGACCTCCTTATTAAATTAAAATCATATAACATGCATTTATATCATATTCCAGGGTATAGGAAAATACCTAAATTGCTAAACCCTAATTCTAGTTTGAATTTCAGCAGAGGTTCGGCAGGGGTTCCACCAGATGCACATGTATTCACCCTTCAACATTGATCCACACGGGGACTTGACCAAGCCTCTAACTCTTTACTTCAATTGATTCCTTGCACTGAATTCTTCTTCTAAGAATTCAATTGGGTAGAACCTTTTTTAGCCTTGTTTTCTTCCTTCTAGCCTTTTCTCTCTTCCTTTCTTTTCTCTGTCTTCCTTAATTTTCTTCCTAAACCCTTATCTTAAAGAAGACTCCTTGTCTTCATTCGGACCTTCTCTTAACAAGGGAAGGAAGAAAGAAATTGGACAATGAAGAGAGAGTGGTAAGAAAGAAAGGATCGGGATGGATCTCGGAAATCTGGTGCACACCCCTATTTATAAACTAAGTAGATGTGCCATTTGAATTTCTCACGTCCATTCCCTCATCTTATCTCATGCCCCATGATAATATCTCATGCTCCATACTGAGATCAGGACACGTGGAAAGAAACAAGGGAATTAATTTCAAGAGTCGCTTCAAGCAAAAGGACTCTTCGGAATAAATTCTACGTTGTTTCTTCCGAAGTATCGCAATACTTAATATATGGCGCCAATATTGTAGGGTTTTGATTAGATGAAATGGCTATCCAATGGCCTAAAATGTGGGTGCCAATTAGAGTATGGTGTGGGAGAAAAAACAGAGCCCATAGCCACTTGGACCAGTCCAAGTGGCACCAATCAAAGGAGGGGCGGCTAGCTTGCTTGCTCTATCCAACTTCCAAACAACCATAAGTGTTTTATCTGTAGGAGTCTTCCGCACCTCCTTGCTGATCTTGAAATCCATGCAAAAAATAAATATTATGTGAAACAAAAAGTGGATAGGAATATGGCGCCAACAAACTATGCATCACAAACTCTTAGTGCATTAAATCATCTCCACGTGCTAAGAGAGATTCTCTGGCTCTCTCTTGGTGTGTGGGAGTCCAGATGAGAGGCGCCATCTCCTTAGCCCAATCAGCCAAGGGTTAACCTAATTCAAGATCAAATTTGATTTGATTTAAATTGGATTTAATTAGCCCAAATTGGAATTAAATTCAAATCTGATTCGAATGCTGGAGTTAGAGTTTGCAATATGTGCTAGCATGTTCATCTTGTAAACATAATCTAATTTAATTAGATCCTTGATCAATTTTCTTTGTGTATGATCTATTGGGCTCCACATCTAGCCAGCAGTGGGTCCGGGTGCAAGTTGACCTAATTTGATTAAAAATCAATCAAACCGATTTAGGTTAAACCGAGTTAACTCGATTCAAACAATTAGAATTTTTTCTAATTGATGATCAAATTAAACTTTTTAATTCGATAGAACCCACAAGACAAGATTGACGTCTGGCAACGTATCATGTCTGCCTGGAAGATATCGAATTTTGGTGAAAATACCAAAAATATCCTTCAGTGGTAAGTTACTGTACAATTCGATCCTGTGATCAGCCTGCATTTCAAATATGACTTTGAATATGGAATCATGTTAAATCCAATATCGTATTCATATTTCTCTTAATTTTATAATGACGATTCGATTAATGAAACACTAGAAATCATTTCTAATGTTCATTATGCTTTGATTAAAGTCTTCCTGAATCATTATTTGACTGAAGCAAGTAGGATGCGATCTCCTCTTATTAGGAGTGATCGATTCCATGTTGACTTACTCACAACCTTCATATGCAATCCACCATATGTAGAACATTTCGTACATAATTAAGTCATGAATGAGTATGAACAAAAATATGGATTCATGCATACAAAGTTCCATGGCAGTCTCAGGTCAGAGGATTACATGCACAACTCCTACTATGAGAAATATCTCTTGACAAGTAGATAAGATTCCATCAGATGTTTTCAAATCGGATCAATTCAATGAATTCATTCTTTAATGAGCACCTACATCCTTGTATCAGTGTCTTATGCAAGTGATTGTGAGATCAATCACCCTCTTTATCAAGCATACATAGGATGTGCCAGTCTTTTCGGAAATATTTTGGATTAGAGTTTTAGGATTTTAGGTCTCACTGATATGATCTTATCATAACCTTAAAACCATAGCTTTAATCTATAGGGTTTATCATAATCTTAAAGAAATAATAAGACACAACATATGATAGAATATAAATGTCTTTATTTATTTATAAAAATATCATTATATGAGTCTGGAAGATAAAAGAATAATCCATCAAAATACATATTTCGATTGGTATATTTTTTTCAAGGAGGAAGGGAGGGAGAGGGAAGGAGAGAGGGCGGTTTAAAAAGAGGGGGTAGGAGGAGGAGAGGGAGGAAGATAGTGAGGGGAGGAGGGAGGGGGGAGATGGAGACAAAAAGGAAAAAAGGGGGCTTATGGAGAGGGGTAGAGGGCGGGGGGGGGGGTGAGAGATAGAGAGGGGCTTACCTTGTCGGTGGCAGTAGCTAGATGTTGCAACCCTAAGCTAATCCTTGATTGAGACTAGAGATGTTGGTGAGGGTCTCCATGGCATCAATCATGGATGACGATGTTGTTGTCGGTGTTGATCTAGGGCAATGAAATTGTCTTTATCATTGTTCGAGGGCAATAGTGCTGGTCAGCTTTGAAGAGGGGAGAGAGAGCAAGAGCAGTCGAAACAAAGGCCCCGATTTCATGTTGGTTTATTTCAGAACAGGCCTTACCACCCTTTGCGGGTTAGTTGGGTAAAAACTGGTTGACACCTTTGTGAAGAAGAATCTAGGATTGTTATACTTAAAGTTTACTAATCCTATAGCGAAACATCTAGAACTCAACAGAACTATAAAAAGGACAATGGTAATATAAAGGAATGTTGTATTAATCTATGATACAATATGACAAAGATTGAGAATTCTGTTATTGATCAGATAAAATAAGAGCATCCTAAATTTTATTTCATTTTGATTATTTACTAACTAAAGCACTAATATGTGTATGGTTGAAAAAATCTGGACAACAATTAGTTAAATAATATTTATGCTCGTCAATATGGAAATGAAATTAGAATGTTGATTTCCGAGTTGTCTCTGTTTAAGTGTAGCATATAATTTGAGAACATTTTACCATTGTACGAGTATTACTGAAATTGGCTTGTTATCGTGCAATATTAATAAGTGGAGTGAACAATTGATTGCTGCTTAGCGTTTATTGAGTTAGTCTGGGTGTTTCATTTTATCAAAGTCAGGTAAGAGCAACCAATGTTTGTAATTTCTAATTATCTATGGAAGCTTGTGGCATGGACTTGATGAGGGTTTTGAATGCTATATTAGATCCCCCAAAATTCAAATGCTTTCTTGCTTGTTCTTAGGCAAACACTATTTTGTGGTATTTTTGCTCCATACCTAATCTAGAAATAGGACAACTTCTCTAAAGTTGCACTAATTGGTCTATTATAACTAATCTAAGAATTCGAAGGAATTTGGACAAAATGAGCGGTAAAGGTGAACTCTTATTGGAGTTGCATGGTTTGTTTGAAAAGAATTGACCTGTTGAATGTGTAGCAATTAAGAACCACATTATTAATCTCTTTGGATCTAGATGCAGAACTATGTTAGGAACATGCCGAACTTTGTGGTGATCAGAGTTTTGTTTGTTAACTGGATGGTTTTGTTTGTGTGGGTGGTAATGGAAATGAATATTTTTATGCTGATGAGGAAAATGGTTCTGATGTTGATGATAATGGTCGCACTTCTTTTTGATCATGGCTATGGTTATATGTATGCAGAGGTGGTGGTCAGATGAGAATATTTTTGATCGAAATATGTTTCAAACTTATTGGGGCATTTATGATCTGCTATATTTCTAGACGAGACCATTAAGTTACTACACAAATGGAGACTAAGTAGCCATGATGCCATCCTCTGCCTCCCAACCATTTGTTTGTTGATGATTCTTTGTACTTTTTACTTATGGTGAATCTCAATAGATGATGTTATTTATGATCACAAACCACTCCATTTATAAGGATAGTATTCATCAGTTATAAGTAATATTTTAATAATATATATGTACATGTTTTTATATTTGCATATATTGAATTGTGTTCACATTTATATTTCTATATTCATTGTATATATTTTAGAAAAAATATATTTACTCCATTTTGTTCCTTTGTATTCTTCAACCTCATATACTATGATAATTTGAGGTACTCAACTACTCATATAGGGTACAATGTGTTGAAGTCTTTTAGTTCTTTAGTGTGATCACAAAGGCGTGTTTCCATGACTAGAAACTTCTTTCATACAAAGGAGTATTTTAATGACTAGAAACTTCTTTCTTTCATTCTCTTTTCCTTCTTTACATAGGCAAGATGGAAGTTTTTATATTTGATTTTTTGCACCAAACTATTCAAGATGGAACTTTTAAAAAACATAATTGAATTCTTGATTATGTTTGTTTACTTAATACCTGATTTCCTGGCTTATTATAAGTTGTATTTTTCTTTTCTTTCTTTTTTTTTTTTTTTTAAAAATCTGAAACCAACTCAAACCATTTTTGATCCATAATAATATGATGACAGTTAAGCACGCTTACTCATATACATGCCAAAAAGGAGCATTCAAACCTTTTTTTCTTATAATAGGGCTACTCTCTTCTTTAGTTGACATGTCACTCATTTGTCATATGAAGTCCGTTACTGCTTCATCGTCTTCGTAAGTGGTACATTGTGCTGTTCATACATGGTGCATGGCTGATATATACTTCAGGTTCCAAGCTTTAAAATTTGATATTTGAGTAATTTTCATACCCATTCCACATTTTGGCATATGGCCCATTCTCTGCGTCATTTGGATGAGTTAGTGTCTCGGCTTTTCTAATCTTGCCTGGTTGCATTGATATCATAGTTATAGAAATCTTATAGTTCTGATGCCAATTTGGAAACTCATGCAGTGTTTGTTTCAAGCTTTCATCTGAAATTTTAGGTGCTGATGTTAATATTGCACATGCCGTTAGAAGCCCTATCCCCATATCATTTTCTAGGATCATTTATTACTCCGTTCTTGAACTCAGAATTGCCAGTTAAGTACCTAGCTACTGACTCTGCATTAACCTTAGCTATCCTTCTTCACTTCTGTTCCAGATTTTCACCAATCCAGACATTATTGTTTCACTTATATTGTTTTTCAATAGTCTAATTTTTTTTTACCTTTTTAAATTAAACTATTAATTTGATTATATTCCTTAGGTTGCCTGTGGTACACAATTTATATGCTACAAAATATCATGTACTCAGCACCATTTTGTACAGTTATTGTTTAACCCAAGATTTATCCATCACTTTTTGTTGAGTCCAGAATAGCATCATTGAGATAAACCTTTCAATGACACCTTGGCTACCTACCTATCAACTCATCCTTGTTCTTATTGCTGCATACATTTCTCATACAGTCCATTCCCTTCGTCTAATATAATGCTTGTCATTTTCACTGTGCCTGATGTTTACACTGTGCCTCCACACGAAGTTATGTGATAGCCTATATTCTGTGCATTATATTATGTGATAGTCCATTCCCTTCGTCTAATACTATGTAACTTACAATCTACACTATGTGATAGCCTATATTTTACTTATATTATGGGTAGATTGTAAGTTACATAGTGTACATGAACTTGATGTATGCAGCTCGTTTGAAAGGTGTCTCAGTATATTTTAAGTCCTTTGTATTGTATATCTCGGGATTATTTTTCTAATGAGATATAGGTTCACTTCATTTCTCCCTCAACTTTCAAGAATCGTGGTGAAAAGTTTTGGAGGATGTTGGCCTTGTTAAAAAAACATGCAAATATATACTGTATATATCTGTTTGATTCAAAATAACTATGAATGTAATCTGTTCAGCACCATATATCCTTGTGCACTCATTTTCTCTACTTTGGAGCTTGTATGCAAAATAACGTGGAGTTAGTTAATACAGGCAACTAAGTTGCTTGGATGGAGCGGATAAATGCTTTTAGGGTTTTGTGTGAGCTTCACATAAGTTTGATCTATAGCCTATAGGGAAAGTATTAGATGACAATTACATGGCCAGAAATAATGTGATATAGAGATTTGGTTGATAGAGAACGTCTTGAAAAAAAAAAAAAAGAGCAAACCATAAACAAATGACTCGTGGTTTCTTTGCATGACTAGAAAGCATGGTTGTCATGCCTGGACCAGACATCTCCAAAGAGCTGGTTCAATGGCTCAATATCTATTTGACTTGATAGAATTGATGTTTATTAGAAAAATATATAAATCAAAAAATAAAAATTATCACTTTATTTTCAATTCTAAATGCCAAAAGTTTGAAAGTCTATTGCTTATCCAAAAAACGATCCACCTAAAACCATCTGTATATTTCAAATAGGACCCCAAAGCATTGTTTAAAACTTAGAATGTTTTGATGAACTGAAAAAGAGACAAGGTCATGGGTAGCTGGTTCAAACATTGGGTCAATAATCAATCCATGATATGATGATGATGTAATAAATATATTAATTATTTGAATGGAATTCTAGATAAAATTTTAATATATACACAAAATTATAGAAAAGTAGAAATCAATATTTCTATGAAGACTATAACCATATTATGAATAGACTGTTTCTATAGAATGCACTAGAAGAGTAAAGATCAGTTCCATAGAGTTGGTGTCCATATAGTCATGTAAGAGAATGTCCATAGAGTCATGTAAGAGAATGTGAGAAGATGAGAGGGAGTGAGTAAGCCAGATAGGTAGAAAGAATGTGATTAGATATGGGATGAGAGGGAGTGAGTTGGTGTCCATATAGTCATGCAAGAGAATGTCCATAGAGTCATGTAAGAGAATATGAGAAGATGAGAGGGAGTAAGCCAGATAGGTAGAAAGAATGTGATTAGATATGGGATGAGAGGGAGTGAGTAAGCCACGAATGTGATTAGATATGGGTGGGGACAGAGTTAGAGAATGTGAGAAGATGAGAGGGAGTGAGTAAGCCGAATGTGATTAGATATGGGTGGGGACAGGGGAGGGAGATAGGGGGTTCTAGGGAGAGTAGATGAGTGGAGAGAGATAGAGTGGAGAGGGACAGGAGGGATTAGGGGAGGGAGAGATAGAGGTTATGGATAAAGGGGTTATGGAGAGAGGGGTCAAGGGAGGAATGGGGGATTTCTCCTCCCTGCTGATGGCACTGAGATCCGGCTGCTATCATTGGGCTCTTCAGGAGTAGCAATGGTGAGGGAGAGACACCAGGGTGGATGCGGTAAGGTTAGGGCAAAAGAATGGAGGAGGGTGGGATGGGACTTTAAGGAAGCGCGCGCGCGTGTGAAAGAGATGGGAATGCGTATGCTTGCGGGGCTCCAGCTGCTGCCAGCTCTAAGAGCATTCATTAATAACATGAACCAGATGAAGAGGAAGACTTGGAGAATGAGACTAAGAGAGTGAGTGGGAGGGGGGGGGGGGAGAGACTCAACTCGGCTTCTAGTATCAGGCATCCAGCATCTGCCGGTCATTTATTGCTCGACGATCACTGGTGCTGTGAAGGAAGTGGAGAGAGAGGAATTTAGTCTATCTATTTGGGATGATATCGTTTCTCAATCCCCTGATTTGAACTAAACTTTAATGTGTTGGAAAACTTGCTGGTTCACAAGAACGCATTCTGATTCAAATGAATCACCAGTTCAACCAGCGGTTCTTGCAATTCTGGTAAAATATAGCAATTTTGTAAAGGAAATGGGTGTCTACTCAGACTACATACCTGACCTTTTGGCAATTCAACAGGTTAAATTGATGGGTTTGCTCCGGATTTTAAACATTATTTCGAATATCAAAAAAAATCCACCAAAGAAACCACATAATCAAGAAAAAAAAAATGAAAAATTAAACTACAAAGAGAGGAAAAGAAAGAGGTTAGGATGTCGGGGATTTGGGGGGATAGCTAGCATCGATGTATGGAGAGAGGAAAGTTAGTTGGCCTTAAAGATGTCCCATAACTTGGAGAGGAGGGACATTGTCTTTGACCAAAGCATCGTCTCAAGTGAAAATTTCAGCAGAGAACTCTTAGATGAAGAGAGGGAATAGAGGGACACATCTAAATCTCCTCTCCTCTTGGTAGTTTTTTTTTTTGGATTATTTGTTTGTGTATGAAATGACTCTAATATCCATCTGGTTAATACGATCAGTGATAGCTTAAGAGCAAACTAGTCTTTAGGCTTTGGTTTGATAACCGAGCATCCTTAAGAATTTGCCAGAATTGCTGGTTTGGTAGAAATCCAGCTGATTCAGATGAATTTGGTGGGTTGCGTACTTACCTGGTCAGAGTATGAAATTGGACCGGACAAGGGGTCTGTTTACCAGCTCACGGGTCCAACTGGTCTGTCTTGTCTGAATCTGGTCGTGATGCTTATTCAAAACTGGCTTGGACTTCATCAACAAGTATCAGTTTTAAAAGTTTATGTGCAGAGATTATGAGAAGAATATGACAAGGCTTTTAGAAATAGAAAGAATGATATAGTGTTTAATATGTCATGAAAGCTTGAGAAAGAACCTAGTCAGAGGTCCTCAGATTGAACTCGAAGGTTTTCATTGATGGGGTAGGAATGAATGGCATAAAAGGATTAGGTCCAACAGGAGGTTTGAACTGAAGGTTGTGATTTCATCAATGAAAAGTTGCTGGATTCTCATGGAGGGTGGATGTTTGATAAAAGAAATGGCCTTATGAAGAAGAATTATGATATAACTAATTGAGACAGGATCAAAACGTGAGTGTGATATCATGGCTTGAATGCATGCTCTGCCTCTCCTCAAACATAAAGGAAGACCGGGCTGGTGGAAGTTGAACTTCCCCCGAGCCCGACTGTATTTTAACAATGCAGCTGAATCTGGCTTTACATATACACAAAAGGATTTGCGTCAATATACAATGGAATCTTGCTATTTTTGATACCTTTATTATATTACTTGATTGAATATATTTGTTATGCTTTCTTAAAGAAACCTGCACGTGTTGTCACCTTTTTTTTTTTTTTTTGGAAGAAATGCTAGAAATATTTCCACATGGCTGATACAATATTGCAACTACTTAACAGGAATCTTGCAGGTAATTAAGTGATTCTGGGATGTAATGGGTATGTGGTCATGCAATGTTGTCTCTAGGTAGACAACCAAGACAAGTGGATTATTGCTCCAGACATATATTCCTATTGAATAATATTATCATTTAGTTTTGGCCACTTTGGCCAACTCCCATTCAATCACTGAAATTTTTTGGCTGCTCCAGTTGAGCATCGTGGTCGCATTTGCAAGGTTTACAGCATGTTTTGTTGCTGTTAACGGTATTTTTGCCATTGATTATTGATTTTTCCCTCTTTGTTATTATTATTATTATTTGGTCAGAACCCTCTTTACTTTCACATTAATAACAGGAATATATTCATAATCAAAGGCATATTTGATTGTGAGGAGTTTGACTCTCAAGTGGAAATGCAAATAAGTGAGTTGTTTAGCCCGAGACAAGGTTGTAAGTTGATCTGGTTGACTCATGGCCTGATCTGTTTTAAAGGACCAGTGGAGTTAGGTTGGTTCGGGTTCTACAATTGGGTTTATTTTATTCTTCAGGTTGCATTTAAATTTACTGAATTCAGCCCATCTGATTTCAAAAGTCAATTTTGAATTTCTAACCCACCTGATTTCTAAGTCAATTTTAGATTTTACCGTATGACCCGATTTGAACCTGTTATTAGGATCCGAATATATTTGAGCCTCTAAGTTATGATTTAAGATTTGTATTAATAATATCTTTTAACATAAAAATAAATTTAAAATTATTCTTATCTTTTAATTTATTTTAAAGGTAATGTTATTTATTGTTTATTTTATGTGATTAATAATAGTTGGCTATGTGATTAAAATGTAATTGGGTTGATTGGATTTGAACTAGATCCCAATTTTTTGGGTTGGGATTGGATTATATATGAATCCGAAATGAATTTTGATTGTGGATTCTATTTGATTCATTTTTCTATTGGGTTAGGTCTAAATCTATTATTAGAACCCGATCAAAGAATCAGATTGGATTGGAGACGCTCACAATGACTTATTTGTACTTTTAGTTGGGGAATTTCTAATCCAATTCCAAGAGGAACGTGAATGATCATTTTGATTTCTATTCCAATACTGATTGCTACAAAAATATCCTTTAATATATATTTTAGTAACTTATAAGTTTTAATTTAACTATTCAAATTGTTTTCAAACTTATGGTCTACTTTTTGCATTTACAGATTCTGAATCTGTAAAGTGAACTATTGAAAGATTGGGTTCTTGTTCTTCACTTTCTCTTTTCTTGGTTTTTACTTGTTAGCCCTTTTCTCCCATCCCTACCATCGGGTTTCGCATGATTTGGTTTGGATTAATTTTCAAATAAAAAAATTTAAATTAATTTTTTAAAAATAAAATTAAAATCAAATTAATCGAAAAGAAAAATCGATTTGATTCGGTTTATTGAATTGTTGGACTTACATCAAATAGGTAGCTCAAGGAATATATTAGATGGGCTAAATATAGAATTGGATTAGAATAAAGTATAAATGAATCAGTGGTAATGTATGTATGTATGTATGTATGTATGTATGTATGTATGTACGTACGTACGTACGTATGTACGTATGTGTATATATGTATGCATATGCATATATATATATATATATATATATATATATATATATATATATATATATATATATGTATGTATGTATATATAGATTAATTTAGTTTAAATTAGATTTTTTAAAATTAAAATTAAAATTAAAATTTTTTTTTAAAAAAATTTAAACTGACATGGAGCTAAATCTTAGAAAATTGATCCCAACCAAACTAAAATTAGTGGTTCGGATCAATTTTGTGCTTTGCTCGGTTTGCTTGGACACTTTTAACTACATCTGGTTATGGATTAATTTGGATTCAGAAAATATTAAAATTTAATTAAAATTAAATAAAATTTAGATTCGAGATCGGATCCATCACCAGCTCTATTCTCGACTATCAAGCCGTAACTACCGATCGCCATTTGTAATCCTTAACATCGTGCCCAGAGACTGCCGTATGCCCTTCCACGCCTGGTCTCCTAAACCTTTATCAAATGAAGATGATCATGAGGACCGATGCCATCCTTATAGAGCTCTCAGCATTTAATGTATTAGCCTACATCGAGTTTTTTAATTTTAATTTTCTTGTTGTTGCTTTGTTTTGTTTTGTCCACGAACAGAGACAATCTGGTGCTTGATTCGGATGGAAGGCAAGATTTGCATTGGATCAATCTTTCATCATCTTGTACTTTCAATTTTTTTTCATATTATATAAATCTTTAGATTTTATTTTCACAACAACATCTAAAATTTTATCTTTCAAATCTTATACAAAAAATATTTTAAATTTTATATAAAAAATACTTAACAAGCTCAAAATAAAAAAAAAAATGAATGAATTATTTTTTAATAATATATCATGTATCAATCTTGAAAAATTTATAAATATAAACTTATTTATATCTTGCTTCAAGTCTCTTGGCAAGTTTATACCCATCTAATTACATTGAAATAATATAATTTAAAATTTTTATAATAATTTAACTAAAAAATATTCATAAGCAAAGCATAATAAGCCTGTCTATTTGCTTCCACCATGGTGTCACTGGATTTTTCTAAATTTTTCATATTATTTTATATGAAATTTGAATCTATTAATAATAAAATCATTATATTTATTGACAATATTGTTAGAACCTCGAGCAATAGTAATTAATTCATTTGAATGGTTACTACTCTCAATCATCATTGATACCTAAAAATCATGATGAACTTGTTAATATATTATTTTATACTTATAAATGTACTCCAAAAATAATCTTTTTCTCACATAAATCACTAACCTATTTAGAGAATAACTCAATCAACCGTTATTGCTCAGCTCTTAGATTGGATCAAATGCCATGGCAACCAAACATTCACTACAAAAAAAATAATTTAATAAATAAAAACATTGCTTATGCTGACAATGAAAGAAATCAACATATGACTATACTAATCTAGGATACTAAGATATTATTACTTCATAACGATGGTTTTGTGCTAAGAATTTTTTTGTCAAGAATTACATTTTCAACCTTCCCTAAAACTCTTCCAGCGGTTTAGAACTTATAAATTTCTGATTTATCAATAATATCATAATTTTTTTAAAATTGATTAAAAATAATCTCTATATTTTTATGATATTTTGAATAAAATATCAAACACTCTTCAGCAATATATCCTTACGCAATTGAGCCTTTAGGATTAGCTCTATTTCGTACATAATCATTTAAACACACAAAATACCTTCAAAAACTAAAAATTCATAAAAACATCATGAATATGACATTACTTATATTAAAGATTTCTAAATTATGATTATAAAGTTTTGCAACATCATCTTTTAATAGAATACATCCATCTACAGTATATTGGTCCATCAAGTTTTACTTTCGCAACTAAGTGAGCAAATAGATGAACTATGATAGTGAAACATCTAGGAGAAAACATCTTCTTCATATGATAAAATGTAAGCATAACAATAAACTCTAATTAATCAAGTTCTCTTGGATCAAGAACTTTGGAATATAATAACTTAAAAAATGATAACTATGCAATAATAGCAATAACTTGTTTTGACATTGATGATTTTAAAACCAGTGGAAAAATATCTTGCATCAAAATATGACTATCACGATGTTGCCCAAAAGAACAATCCAAGAGGGAGGGGGGGAGAGGTGAATTGGGTATTTTTAAAAATTTTTGGATTGCTAAGTGTATGTGCAAAACTTAAATATAGATATGCTGAAAATGCAGTAATTTAGATGTGCAGAAAATAAAAGTAACTAAAAGAAGAAATCACACACACAAAAGCTTAAGATTTTTATAGTAGTTCGATTTCAAACCCAACACCTACATTCACTCCTCAAGTACTTTATTTGAGAATTTCATTATAATCTCCAAGATTATAATAAGATTATTTTCATTGGGCTCACAATCTAAATTCAGTTAGTTTTGCGGGCTAACCAACTAAAACCTAACCCCAAACTACTCCTTGGCTTGTACAAATCCAATTTAAGGCTTGGATGAGCCTATCCCCTAAGTTTCAATCCTTTGAAATTTGAAATACAAAGATTTCAGAATGCAGAAATTTAAAACAAGAGCAAACTCCTTTTGAAGAGCATATTTGAGGCTTTAATATACAAGATGAGTTGTTGAAGGGCTTTAGTAATGAATGCTCCCATTCTTTACTTAAAAATGCTTTGATTGCACAGCTGGTTAAGTAGTTGAACAGCAATGAAAGCTCTTTAAAGCTCACTATTTTGACAGCATAATTTTTGAAAACTTGCTGATGTTTCTCACTTTCTTGCTTTTATATCTTGAGTTTTCAAACCTTAATCTGGTGTTAAAATCTTCTAATCCAAGTTAGGAACTCCAAAAATAGATTTGTAGCCATTGGAATATCAGAAAAAGCCGTTTAGGGCATCCAAAATGAAATCTGAGTAGTTCTGAAAATTAGCTATTGGGGCTATCAGAAATTTAGGAGTCGACTCTCCAAAGTCTTGAGTTGACTCTAACTATAGGATGAAAAATTCTGATTCTCTGTATTTTTATCCTATGCCAGTTCTGCATGCTGGAGTCGACTCCTGAACTTCGTGAGTCGACTCCAGTCATAGGATAAAAAATTCAGTGTTCTATTCTTGGACTAGTGTCTTTTCTGAGACGTGAGTTGTCTCCTCCTTTTCATAAGTCAACTCCTCCATGAGTCGACTTCTGATCGAGTCCTGCAACAAGGTTCATACTAAAGTCTTCTATTTTGAGTCTCATGCCTATCTAAGCCCGTGAGTCGACTTCTACTAATCTGGAGTCGACTCCAGATCTGTGCCAAATGCTGAAACCGTGCCAAATTTATTTTTAAACTTTCTTTAAGTTGGTTCATGACTCAATACTCTTTAAAAATGTTTGGTTTGATCTCTTTTTGCTCTTTTTTCTTAGTTCTTTCAATCAAATAGGCAGCATCATAGAAATGGGTTCCTATTCTTCCTAAACTGTCTTAAATATTCCAACCAAGTTGTTAGTACCAAAAATTGATTCAAATATTTTGTTATTCATCAAAATCATACCTAGGGTCAATATTCTCTTTCTTTTTGATGATGACAAAATCTTTGAGTTTATGCATAATATTTGCAAATTCAAAAATTATTCAGAGTGAAGAAAGTAGCATTCCATATCTATAACCAATGTAAATTCAGATTATATAGAAGTTCATCTATTTTGTAGTGATTTATTATTTTGATTTCAAGAATTCTCTCCCTTTCTATTTATTAAAAGTAAAATGTGCCATCAATTAAGAAATTTTTGAATTTTACGGTATGTGTCATTAGTGTGCCATTGATGTGCCATTTTGTGCCAAATTTTTGGAATGTGAAAGTATGTATTATATTTTTAGAATTTTTTAAAATATAAGTCACTTATTATCTTTATTTAATTTTTCTTATTTTTTTAAAAGTATATATCTTTATGCTTATCTCTTTCTTTTTTATCTTTGTGTATGTCCTCCCCTTTCTTTATGCTCAATTTTTTTTCCTTCATTTTTGGCTCATCTTTTTCTCCTTCATTTTTGTGTGCTCCTCCTTTTTTTATGCTTATCTTTTTCTTCCTTCTTTTGTCATCATCAAAGAATAAATAGCAAAAAAAAAGATATAAAAGAAAACATCCATACATATATAAAAAAAATTTTATACATAATTTATAGGGATATATACTGCATATAAAAAGATATCCAAGCAGTACAAGTAGTTCCATACAACATAAATAAGATCCTAAGATAAAGTATCATCAACAAGATGATACAGACAACATATCATGTCTAAGTCCTAATACCATGACAAAATTCTAATACACCATATAGATATATACTAAGATCTATATAAGATAACCTAGGTCTTAGTAGATCAGTCAGATGGGATATCCATTGTGGTGGAGGAGCTGGCTCTAATTATTCTTTTGCTCCTGATGTGAGTGGATGGACCTCCAGCTCGAAAATATGTCTTAAGGAGTCTAGAAGGAGGCTGTGTGGTAGGTGGCTGATCGAGTGCACTAGAAGGTGGCTCAGAAACTAGAGATGGGATAAAAAAAATGTATGACTCTGCCTTAACTATCTCAGCGGCTGCTGCTGATATTGCTGCCTCAGCCACTACTGCTGCAATCGCTGCTGCTATCGATCCTGGTGGAGCATGGGTCCTTAGGATATCTATCATCTATCATATAAAAGATAAGAGTGATGTGATCATATTTAGGGACATACTGGACCTCTGTCTACTCCATATGCTGAGTCAGACGTCCAACCTCATATGCTAGTCTAGCTATCTCAGTCTGGATCCCCTCCATCTGTGGTCTCAGTCTATCTAAAATAGAGTGGATGACCTGGGCAGCCTGATTATCATTAGTCTGAGCTAGTGGAGGATGAACTCTAGCAGATCGATCTGGGGAGTGGTGAATGGGTCTGCAGTTGACTCAATCGAAGGCTGTACTGGAGGAATATCTACAGTCTGACTAGGTTCGGCTCCATCTTGGGTCAAGGGTTGCTCCTGTCCAAAAGCTCTCTTGACCCATCTATTTTTCAGCTTTTGATAGCCCATCATAGTAAGTGTTTTCTCCCCATATATGTCTGTATGTCTCAAATATAAAGAAAGCTCACCCTCAAAATCAATCCTAATCTCTCTAAAGACTGAGGTCAGGGCCATACCATAAGGAAGACATGCTCTAGCCCTACCTAGTCCATCTCTCATCTATCTAAAAATCAATAATGAAAGATTGAGCTGCTCACCTCGAATTATGTAGTCCATAATCCCAATTATCCTATCCGAGATTAGATCAAATCTACTAGTTTTGGGAAAGATAATTCGTGCAACTATGTGGCTCAAAACTCTTATTTCAATAGACAAACTATTTATTTCCAATTTTATGATTTCTTCTACGTTGCTCAGCCCAGGAATCATCCTAAGAGCAAAATTTCTATCAAATGGGCACTGCGGTGCAAATTCTTCTATGGGCAGACCCCAAATTTGTCCAAGTCTTTCAGGTGTAAGGCAAAAGATGATTTTCTTTACTGTACTTTTCAAATCATCCTCACCCCTAGTCATGCATCTATAGAACTCTCTGACTAAACGAGGATAGATGGATTAATTGATGGAGAAGAAACGTTTCCACTGCTGGTTTCAAATCCATCTACTAATTTACAATTCCTTTCGATCAAAGAAATGAAAATCCACATTCCTTCCGGTTGTTACTTGTTGGTCCAGTAGAGAGGGAGAGGGAGGAGCAGGTGACTGGGGGACAGGGTTACCTTCATTATAGTCGGAATCACCATCGTTTGGAGATTCATGCTGCTCAATCGACTGTAGTCTTCTTCAAACAACATGGATTTTTTTCTCGGGCCCCATTCCGCATAGGTGAAGGATGAATCCAAGAGAAATCCGGAAGGAAATAGGTGGAGGTATCAGTGGAGGGTCCCTCATGGCCTTAGATCAATTTAGGGTTGAATAGTGGAAAGGTGAAGTGAGATGAGAAGGAGAGGACTCAGGTTTAAAAACTAGATTTTCGATCATGAGTCGACTCCAGCGGGAGTCGATCATGAGTCGACTCCAAGTTAAGTAGTGTAGAATTTTAATTTTTCATAAAAAGAGAATAGGTACATCTAATTGAGAAATAGTTAAGAATTGGGTCTGAGAAATCAATAGTCTTATGAAATATGAGATCTTTGTGAAAGTTTAGAGAGAGAACATGATTTTAAATCAATTAGCAAATTCACTAGATAGAATTCTTAGAGAGCAATAGAGTGATTTCTAAGTCATATGGGAGCTATTAGATCAAAAAAATCTAGTTTTGGCCTTAATCTGAGTGATAGCATATTCTTAGTTCTCTCCTAATTATGCTAAATCTTTCTTCATTAAAAAATTTAGTGAAGATATCTGCTAATTGCTTATCTATACTAACAAACTCAAGCATCACATCATTATTTTGCACATGATCTCTTATGAAATGATGTCTTATTTCAATATGTTTGGATCTTGAGTATTAAATTAAATTTTTAGTTAAATTAATTATAATAGTATTATCACATCTTATTAAAATTTTATTAAGTTTTATGCCAAAATTTTTAAGTTGTTATTTAATCCATAGGAGTTGAGCATGACAACTTCCAACCGCAACATATTCAGCTTTAGCTGTACATAATACCACTGAGTGTTGTTTCTTACTAAACCATGAAATAAGATTAACTCCAAGAAATTGATAAGTGCCACTAGTGCTTTTTCTATCTAACTTACATCTAGCAAAATCAAAATCAGTATATCCAATTAATTCTAAAGATGATAATTTATCATACCAAAGTCTAGCATTAAGTATTTCAGATAAATATTTAAATATTTTTTTAATAGCTAAAGTATGAGATTCTCTAGGATCAGATTGATATCTAATATACATATAAATACTAAACATAATATCAGATCTATTTGCAGTAAGATAGAATAATGATCCTATCATACCTCTATATAATTTAGTATCAATTTTCTTATCTTTTTCATCCTTATCAAGTTTGCAAGAGGAGCTCATAGGTGTGCCAATTGATTTTGAGTTCTCCATTCCAAACTTTTTCAAAATTTTTTTGTGTATTTTGTTTGGTTGATGAAGATGCCCTCTTCATTTTGTTTAATCTGGAATTCGAGAAAAAATTTTAGTTCACCCAACATGCTCATCTCGAACTTTCTCTAAATAAGCTTGACAAACTCTTGGCAAAGACTTTCATTAGTAGCATCGAAAATAATATCATCTATATAAATTTATTCTATCAATAAGTTTTTATTTTTCTTCTTTAGAAATAGAGTTTTATCAACATTTCCTCTAGAGAATTCATTATCAATTAAAATTTTACTTAGTCTTTCATACTAAGCTCTAGGAGCTTGTTTTAAACCATATAATGTCTTATGCAATTTGTAAACATGATCAGAATATTCATAACTTTCAAGTTCAGATGATTGTTCTATATATACTTCTTCAACTATATATCTATTTAAAAATGCACTCTTAACATCCATTTGGTATAATTTGAAGTTTACGAAGCATGCAAATGCAAGCAATAATTTAATTGCCTCTAATCTAGCAATAGGGGCAAAAATTTTATTAAAATCAATATCTTCCTCTTGATTATATCCTTTAGCCACTAATCTAGCTTGGTTTTTAGTAATTACTTTATTTTCATCTAGCTTATTTCTAAATATCCATTTGGTTTCAATTACTAAATGGTCACTTGGTCTATCAACTAGGTTCCAAAATTTATTTTTTTTAAAATTATTTTAATTCTTTATGTATTATATTTATCCAGTTTAGATCATTTTCAGCTTCTTCTATAGTTTTTGGTTCAATTTGAGATACAAAGACTAAATAATTATTAATATTTCTCAAAGATGCATGAGTTCTTATCTCTTATGATGGATCACTAATAATTTGATATTTGGGATGACCAAGAGCATACCTCCATTCCTTTAGTAGACTTTAAGTTTGAGTATTGTTAAGATTTTCATCTTTAGGTTTAGCTTCCTTCTCTTCTCTACTATCTTAAGTTGTTGATTTCTTGAGTGTAATTTTTTTCACTCATTTTTTAATTATTCCTGCATCATCATTAGCTATATCTTCTTTTCTAGAAGGTAAGTTATTAGTTTCATTAAATACCACATGTATAGACTCTTCAACAACTAATGTATGTTTGTTAAAGATCCTATATGCTTTACTAAAAGTGGAACATCCTAAGAAAATTCTTTCATTAGATTTAGCATCAAATTTGCCCAAGTTATACCATTATTTAGAATAAAGTATTTGTAACTAAAAATATACAAGTAGCTAATATTTAGTTTTCTATTTTTTCATAGTTTATGTTGGTGCAGAATCTGGTTGACGTTGGATCGAGCTAGAGTTGAGGGAGAAGAGGCCACCATCAGTGACCTGTAAAATAAAGTTTCATTCAGAGTCAGGGGTGGTGGCTCCGACAGGATCCTTCGATAATCAAGTCAGCTCTTCTGGCCAACAGAAATGCAGTGCTCAGAGTAATGGGAAGGAAAGTGAGAGCTTGAAGAAAATATATCTGAAGGATCTCTTTTATAGATAGAGTCTGTAACAAATTAATGGCGACAACTATAACTGCCTGATAGTAGACCATTTAGGACAATGTGAAGTTTGTTACGGAGGATGAGTGGTCATTTATCGTGGCATGCCAGTTTGATAGGATTTAATAGTTGAAGCCCGGATGAACCATGCCTCAGTGAATCGAGGGAGGTTTAGGATGTCCTCAAGATCAACCATGCATTGTCTGATATTTATTTTATCTAGGATGGATGCCGAGGTCCTTCCAGTGATGGAGTGAAGTTCTTTCGAAATGAGTCCTTCTAGGCAGCTGGAAGGAGTCCGGAAGGAGTCCTACTGAAGGAGTTCAGGATGAGTTTGACTTGGAAGGAAAGCCCATCTGAGGGAGAGGTCTGGAAGCAGCTCGATTGAGAAAGAAGTCTGAAAGAAGCACGACTGAAGGAGAAGCAAAGAAGAAGCTTGACTGAAGGAGAAGCTTGGAAGGAGTTCGACTGATGGAGAAGCTCGGTGGGAGTCCGACTAATGGAGAAGCCCGATGGAAGTCCGACTGAAAAAGAAGGCTAAAGAAAAAGCCTGTAAGAAGTTCGACTGATGAAGAAGTCCGAATGGAGTCCTGCTAAAAGAGAAGTCCGATGGGAGTCCGACTGAAGGACAAGCCTGATGGAAGTTCGACCATTTTAGGGATCATTGAAGCCATGGTTGGAGCTCTTCTGAGATAAATCGAGCTTCGACAGGAGCGGGATTTATCCCCAATACAAGTTTTTCTACTTTCGAGTTCGAGATTCGAAAGAAGGGAGTATAAAAATGACTGTTGAAGTTCTTTTTCGGATTTCGCTCCCATCAAATGAAAAGTTAGGATGATTTTTGTGCTAGCATTGAAAGCTCTTTAATTATGAAATGATTTGAGAAGACAACTTTTCAAGACTCCTATTGGGATGCTATCCTGAGTACGGTGCAATTAAAATTTTGTCAGCCGTTAACCGCTTGCCAAGGTTAGCGGGACACCTACCAGTCAAGGATCGGCTGGAAACGATCAGCCATCATAATTGCCTCGGACTCCATAGGCTATTTAAACCCGCCTTCCTTATCTAGGGCGGAGTCTCATTTTTTTCGAATTCTCCTCCTTTCCTTGGGCTTCTTTCTCCTGCCCGAGAGTTCTTTCGATTTCTTCCTCCATTCTCCCTATAGGCGAGTGTTATCTCATTCGTCCCTCACCGTGCCAATCATCTTGTTGCCTTCCCCGACATTCTAGGTTAGTTTCGCAACCTTTCTTTTATTATTTTTGCCTCTCTTGCTCTTTTCTTCCAAGGTTTTCTTTAAGAAATCTCCATATCCTTTCTTCCCTGATTTTTGGAGGTTTTTCTTTGATTTAGTTCGATCCAGATGTCCTCCAAAACCTCCTAATCTATCTATTCTTAAAGTTCATCTGGTCCGACCTTCTTAAACCCTGCTCCCATAGCTGAGGCCGTACCTAGTAGTATATCACATCATTCTTTTGTACCGAATATCATTCCCTATGCTCTGACCCTGAACGACCTCTCTTTAATTAGGATTCAATACGGGATCCCTCAAAAATTCGATCTTGAGCTCTCCAGGTCAAACGACCGAGCTAGTTCTCCTTTGCCCGATCGATTTTGCTTATATCTAGAAATTTTGCACGCCGAACTTCGACTTCTACTCCCGCCTTTTGTAGTTGCCCTCTTTCTCTTTCTAAACATCTCCTTAGCTTCCGTAGTATCGAACTTCTTTAGGTTTGTGATCGGATTTCTTTTCCTCTGCCATCTAGTTGAAGTTCATTCGACCATCTTTCTCTTTAGAAATTTTTATATCTTCAAACGCCATCCTTTCACGAAGGATTGGTGGTACTTCTCCCTCCAGTTCGGCAAGAAGGGGCTTCTAAAAGATGCACCTTCTTCCATTCACAACTTGAAGAAAAGTATTTCTTCGTGTACTGTCCGATTTTGGTGCTGGATCTCCCTTCTAGGGCTTTCTTAGGAAATTGGTGCACCGAGCTCCTAGTTTAGATAGAGTCAACCTCGATTCTTTCAATAAACTCAAGGCATATCAAGCTCCTCTCTTTTTCGACCTTCTAAAAGAGCAGACTCTATTCAACTTGGGTTTGAGCCCTCTTGACCCTGTTAGTATACGTTTTACTTCTCGAACTATTATGAGATTGTAGATGCATATTTGCTGATTATAACTTTTTTTTTATTGCAGAGATGGATACTAAAGCTGTAGGGATGCTCACCAAGGGCCTCTATGCCCAGAAGAGGAAAAGAAAGGCTTCGAACGAAAGCTCAAAAGGGATGAAAGTTGGTGCCCTGAGCTCCACGGCTCCAGTCATCCCTGCGACCTCCATCGAAGTCACCCTAGACATCGAAACTCCTCCCATTATCGAGATCGGTGCCGTTGGTGCGGACTCCATGCCTCCTACATTCTCGAGCCTCCATGCAGGAGAACTAGTCTCGGAGCCCCCCCATCGAAAGAGAAAAGGAAGATGATAAGAAGAAGAAGAAGAAGTCAGTTGTTGTAAAGATAGTCCGCAAGGCTTGTCCAGGTGAGCCAAGCAATGGCAGCGATGATCTGGAAGAAGATCCCTTCAAAAACCTGGAGATAATCCAGGACTTAACCAACAAGTTTGCCATGCCCAAGGTGGTGGACCGCATGGCCGACTTTGATCAGACATAGTTCATATGGAGTTTCCTTAGAATCTTCTTGAAGGTGACTATTTTATTTTATTTTCTTTTTCATTTTCTCTCTTCTTTCTTCTATTTTAGCATCACTCACCTGTGGTAGTCGGGTCATCAAATACTCGTCCATATAAAAAGGACGTACTGCTAGAAGGCAGAAGCGCTGAAGGCTAAGGAGGATGTTCAAGCCAAGATCGGTCATCTAAAAGTGGAGAAGGCCATCGAGGCCGAATGCTTCGCATGGGAGAAGGTGGCAGAAGTCGAGAGTCTCCAGGATGCGCTCTGAAAGGAAGAGTTCATCTCGATCGAACTAAAAGCTGCATTGGCCCTGGAGGAAGAGAGGAGGAAGGAAGCTAAGATCAAAGTCATCGATCTGGAAGCCTGAATGGCGAAGTTGATCTCAGAGGCAACGGCCCGGACAGTGGAAGAGTTCAAGGCCTCTTCCAAAATGAGGAACCTAAACATCACGTTCGGTCAGTAGGCATTCATCAAGGGTTTTAAACTCTATGAAGGTAAAGTGGCCCAAAAAATTTTCGAGCTTGATCTCAGCTTTTTGGAAGAGGACCTTGACGAAGAAGTGGGGCCATCCAATGTCACGATCGACCCTACTCCCATCGAGCCTGCCTCCTATCTTCCCAAGTCTGCCATGGAGACATTCGAGCCTACCCAGAAACTAGAAACAGCCAAGAGCGTCTTTCGTCTGTCGCCGCATCTCCCGAGGTTGAGGATCTCGAGTAGTTGTATTTTATCTTTTTCCTCTTTTACTTTATCCTGTACTTAGAAATTTTTGGTTAAATGAAAGCATACTTCCTTTTGTTGATACCTCTAAGTATTTTTCTTATGCATCGAACATAGTCCCCTGTTGGTGTCGATCTGCTACCTTGGAGTTTTCTTGAAATAAATGATCAGAAACTCGAAAAAAGAAGCTCATCATTTGAAAAAGAAGCTAAAGAAGACTGAGGATGAGCTTCAAAGGTCCAGGAAGAATGCTTCAAAGGTGACGATTGAAGTCACCCACCTTCAAAAATTACACATGAAAGACTCTCTTAGCTATAATATCAAGAAAGAGAACTTCGAGAAGGAGCTTACAAGGTTTAGGAAGGATGTCAGTGATAAGTCTTGGGCACTTGCCATGAAGATCAGCTCCCTTGAGGCCAAACTTAATGCTGAGAAGGAGAAGGTCAAATTGTTAGAGGGGAGCTCATCCTGGTCTTTGGATAAGACACAGTATGACTGGAATTGATCGAAGAAGCTTTTGGAGCTTCAGAAATAACTCCAGGATGTCGAAGCTCGACATAATGGTCAAAGAATTGGTTGGGTAGAAAAGTTGACTAGGGTTGAATGTTAGCTCAAGTCAACTAATGAGGAGGTGGTCTGCCTTCAAAAGCTGCTTGCCAGCAGCCAGTAGGCCAATACTTCGAGGGAGTCGGCATAGCTCACTTTCTATCGAAAGTCCTTTGGTGATCTTTTCCTATCGTATGAGAGGGAGAAGGCCGAGCTTCAGTAGTTGAAGATTCAATTGACCTACGAGCGTCAGGCTGTTAAGGACGTAGAGGCCAAATCCGAGGTCCTGAGAAAGCAATGACGAGAGCTTGAAGATAAATTCTGGTGAGCTAACAGGATGTTCATAGAAGGCCTGCTAAAAAGGAAGGAGCTCGAAGAGGAGATCTTTAGGCTGAAATAGGCTTTGGTGATGGCTGGGGCCGACAATCCAAACTCTGAGGAGTTTGGTTCATCTTAGGACTTCAACCTTTTTTCTTCTTTCTTTTTTATGTAACTGGTCTTGTAGACCTTTACTCTCATCTTTACCTTGTAATATTCTTTTATTTCTAATAAAATGGTACCTTCTTTCGTTGTTTTTCATCTTGTGCAAATTTAATGCTTGTTGACATCTTCGCTTTCTTTACTTCATCTTCTATCGGTGCGGCCATTAGAGATATCAAATTGGAGTCCCTCTCCCGAATTAGGACGAGGTTCTCTTTTCATTCTTAGCATAGCCATAGGGGGATATATACCAGAGCCGTTGATAGGGCCTCTTCCTATCTCTCATCTTAGATTAATGAGGCCTTCATCTTGTTCATGTTAGGATAAGGTTCTTCTCCTATTCCTAACTTGACTGTAGAGGCATGTAAGGACCGCTTCTAAGACCTCTCCTCTCCTCTCATCTTATATTAAGGAGGCCTTCATCTTGCTCATGTTAGGATGAGGTTCTCCTTCTATTCCTAATATGGCTGTAGAGGCACATAAGGGCCGCTGCTAGGGCCTCTCTCCTCTCTCATCTTATATCAACGAGGTCTTCATCTTGCTCATGTTAGGAAAGGTTCTCCTTCTGTTCCTAACATAGCTATAGGAGCACGTAAGGGCCGCTGCTAGGGCCTCTTTCCTCCTCTCGTCTTATATTAACGAGGCCTTTGTCTTTCTCATGTTAGGATGAGGTTCTCCTCCTATTCCTAATATGGCTGTAGGAATATGTAAGGGCCACCATTAGAACCTCTCCCCTTCTCTCATCTTACATTAATGAGGCCTTCATCTTGCTTATCTTAGGATGAGATTCTCCTCCATTCCTAACATTATTATAGGGGCACGTAAGGATCGCTGTTAGGGCCTCTCCCCCCTCTCATCTTATATTAACGAGATCTTTGTTTTGCTCATGTTAGGACGAGGTTCTTCTCCTGTTCCTAATATGGCTATTTTTTGCCCAATGGTGAAGCTCGAAAGATTATTTCCTATCATTACCATTTTACAACAAGGACTAAGATGCTAAGGTAAAGAAATTTTATTGTAATGAAGTTATTGATAATACATCCGCAAGTTTTTCGAGTTTCATGATCGGGGTAGGTTGGCTCCTCCAAGCTCTTTCAAGTAATACATCCTGGGCTGGATGACCTCCTTGACCTCATAAGGTTCTTTCCAATTTGGGATGAGCTTTCCTTGGTTCTGAGGCTGTGAGATAGCTGCTCGTCGAAGCACCAAGTCTTCCACTCTAAATGCTTTGTCTCTGACTATGGAGTTGTAATATCGGGCTACCTTCTATCTACAAGCAACCATCCGAACTTGAGCTTCTTCTTGTTTTTCTTTCAGCAAGTCAAGGTTAGCCCTAAAATCTTGTGAGTTGTATTGTTCATTAAATGCCATAACTCACATTGATGAAAGTTTAAGCTCTATTAGGATGATAGCTTCTATTCCAAAGATCAAGATGAATAGAGTCTCCCCAGTTGGCAATCTTTGGATAGTTCGGTATGCCCAGAGTACATGATAAAGTTTGTCTATCTAAGTCTCTTTTGTTCTCTCAAGTCTTGCTTTGATTTCTTGCAACAGGGTTCTATTGATTACCTCGGCCTCGTCGTTTATCGTGGATGAGCTACTAATGTATAATTATGAGAGATATCCAAGTCTTCATAGAACTCGATGAATTTTGCTCTGATAAATTATTGCCCATTATCTATTATGAGAGTCTAAGATAAACCAAATCTACAAACAATAGACTTCCAGACGAAGTCCTATATTTTTGCCTTAGTGATTTTGGCTAGAGATTTGGCTTCAACCCACTTTGTGAAGTAATCGATTGCCACTAGGAGGTACTTTCACTATTCGGACACCATGGAAAAGGGCCTAAGTATGTCCATTTTCCATTATGCAAATGGCCATGGGGCGCTCAGGGGGGTAAGCTCAGGGGTCAGCTATCTTTGAATGTTCGTATTTCGCTGACATTGATCACACTTTCTGATATACTCTATAGAATTATGGTATATTGTCGACCAATAGTAGCCTTGTCGAAGTAGTTTGTGAGACAAGGATTGAGCTCCCAAATGACTTTCATAGATTCTTTCATACACTTTTCATAATGCAAAGTTGGCTTTAGAGGATCGAAGAAATTTTAAGAGTGGCAAAGAATATGACCTTTTGTATAACTTGCCTTCATAGAGGACATATTGGGAGGCTTGATTCTTTAATTTTCGAGCTTCTTTTGGGTCATAAGATAGAACTCCATCTTTGAGGTAAGTGAGCAGTGGGTCAATCCAGCTCGGCTCATGCTTAACTTGCAGCACAGACTGTGGTTCTTCTGAACTTGGATATTTTAGAACTTCGAA
Source organism: Cocos nucifera (assembly GCA_006176705.1). Taxonomy (NCBI): domain Eukaryota; kingdom Viridiplantae; phylum Streptophyta; class Magnoliopsida; order Arecales; family Arecaceae; genus Cocos; species Cocos nucifera. The sequence continues at coordinate 174,102 of QRFJ01001710.1, forward strand.
GAAGACTTCCTTGGGCAGTTCGGCTGGGGCTAGTGTGGTCAATTTAGAGAGAAGATCGGTTCTAGTATTTTTTACTCTCGAAATTTGTCAAATGCTAAAATTGTTGAAGGTTAGAGTCAAGTTCTTCACTTTCTCAAGATATTTTATCATGCTTTCTTTTCGAGCTTCATAATTGCCACTAAGTTGTTTGACCACTAGTTGAGAATCACTGTAAGCTTGGAGTCGGTCTGCTTCTAATTCTTTGGCTATCCTTAATCCTGCTATCAGAGCTTCATATTCGATCATATTATTTATTACAGAAAATTCAAAGTGCAGTGCATATTCAGCAATGACTTTTTCTAGGTTTACTAGGATTGATCTAATGCCTGCGCCCGAAGCATTGGATGAGCCATTCACATATAGGGCCCAGAAGCCTTCAGGAAGATTGGCACTTTCTTCATTGGAGCTCGGTTGTAACCATGAAATGCTAATTTCATTCTATTCAAGTTTGGCCTTATCCGAGATAGTGCATTCCACTATGAAATCTGTCAGTATTTGAGCTTTGATTAATGATCGAGGTTGAAAGTTGATGTCAAATTCTGCAAGTTCAATTGCCCATTTTGTGATTCTTTTGGAGGTATCTATTCGATGAAGAACTATCTTGATTAGCTGATCGATGAAGAGAGTTATGGTGTGCACTTAAAAATAAGATCAGAGTATCGGACTTCAATCAGTAGAGCATAAGTTAGTTTTTCTAACTTAGTGTACCTGATCTCAACATCCCTCAAGACTCGACTTATATAGTAGATCGGTCACTGCACTTTCGTCTCTTTTTTGACTAGGACTGCTGGGGAGACCGCCAAATACAAAAATAATTCTTCTTCAGGTTTGGGCTTAGTCAATAGGAGAGATGAACCAAGGTAGCTTTTGAGTTCTTCAAATGCTTGTTGACATTTAGTGTCCCAGCAAAAGTTCTTTGACTATTTGAGAACTCGGAAGAAAGACATGCATCTTGGCCGACCTTGAGACAAAATGGTTCATGACTGTCACCTTTTCCATTAGGCGCTGAACTTTCTTTATTGATTTTTGGATAGTCATATCTTAAATGGTCTGAATCTTCTCTGGATTTGCTTCAATCTCGCATCTCGACACTATGAATCTCAAAAACTTTCTCGAAATCACACCAAAAGCACACTTGATCGGGTTCAACTTCATCTTATATCTTCGAAGGGCACTGAAGGGCTCTTCAAAATTGGCTATATAATTTGTTGAAGCTCGGCTCTTGATAAGCATGTCATCTACATATACCTCCATATTATAATCGATCTGCTCTTTGAAGATCTTATTGATTAGGTGCTGGTATGTTGCTCCTATATTTTTGAATCCAAAAGGCATAATCTTATAACAATAAAGACTACAATCAGTAATAAAAGTAGTTTTCTTCTCATCCTCTGGCACCATCCGGATCTGATTGTAGTCGGAGAAGGCATCCATGAAAGTGAAGAGCTCATGGCCCAAGGTCGTGTCTACCGGTCGATCAATTCTAGAAAGGGGGTAACTATCTTGGACAGGTCTTGTTCAACTTCTTGAAGTCTATGCACATCCTCTACTTGCCATTCGTCTTCTTGACAAGGACCATATTGAAAATCTAGTTCGGATAGGAGACTTCTCTGATAAATTCGGCCTTGAGGAGCTTGTCTACTTCTTCTGCAATTGCTTTCTATCTCTTTAGGGCATGGCTGTGCATCTTTTTTTTTACTAGCCAATGTTTAGGATCAATAGCTAGACGATGTTCCATAACTTTGACATCAATTCCTAGCATGTTAGCAGGGATCCAAGCAAAAACATCTGCATTTCTTCATTAGAATTTGACGAGTTGCTCTCACATCTCTTCTCTTAGATTGGAATCGATCTGCACTATATGATCCTTATTTCCATCATTCAATGGGATTAAGACAAGATCTTCCATTGGTTCTTTCCATTCATTTGTAAGATCATCCCGGACATCCAACCCATCAACTGAGCAAGAGTTAGACTGCTTATCCTTTTGCAGGGCAATTGAATAGCAATGTCTTGCCAAAACTTAATCTCCTCTAACCTCTCCAATCCCATAGCTTATTGGAAACTTTATTTTTAGATAGTAGATTGATACTATTGCCCGAAGCGCATTTAGGCTGGGTCGGCCAAGAATTGCATTATAAGCAGATAAACTTTTACCATTAGAAAATCCACTTGCATCTTGGACTGCTTTAGATATCGCTTTGCAGCCATAATTAAAGTTATCATACCTTCGACTAGCACTGCATCACCAGTAAAGCCAATCAATGGAGAGCTCGTTGGTTTGAGTTGGTTATTAGGTATGGACATTTTAGAGAAAGTATCATAAAACAAGACATCGAACAAACTTCCATTATCCATAAGAATGTGGCGTACATCATAGTCTGCGATATTTAAAGTTACTATAACCACGTCGCTATGCGGGAACTGAACTTCTTGCACATCTTCTTCAGTGAAGGTAATGGGTTCCTCAGTTCTCTATTTTTTGGTCGATCCTTCAGATCCACCAGCCTTCTCTCACCGAAGTCCTCCAAAGATAGTATTGATGATGCTAAGAGGTGGTCGATCTCCTTGCTACTCTCTTTTAGGTGGTTCTGATTGTGGCAGTGCCCTCAGTCGATCTTTTCTTGTCTCATGCTGACGTCATAGAAATCGACTAAGCCAGCCTCGCTCGATGAGTTTATTGATCTCATCTTGGAGTTGGATACACTTTTCAGTATCGTGATCCTGGTCATGATGGTATAGACAGTACTTGTTAGGATTGCACTTGCGAGGATGAGTGTGCATCCTTTTCGACCTCGGCAACTGCTTCTTGATTTCTATCAGCACTTGAATCTTCAGAGCATTGAGGGGGGTGTAGTTGTGAAATCTTCTGAAAGGAGTCCTTCATGCCTTTCTGTCTGGGCTTCTTTGATAGTGAGCTTGAGGAGTTTGGACTCACTTGCACTCAGGAAGAGTCCGAGAGCATGGTTGAACTTTATTCGACTTCTCTTTAACTATGGGCTTGCTAGACTCGCCCGCTTGCCACTCTCTTGCAGCTTTCTTATCCTTTAGTTTGAAGGCTTCTTCAGCTTGGGTATAGCCTTCAGTTTGAGCTAGCAGGTCAGTAAAATCTCTAGGATACTTCTTCTTTAGAAAGAATAGTAGGTTATTCTTCTAAAGACCGTCCTTCAGTGTGGCCATAGTGATAGATTGGTCTAAATTTCGGACCTCTAGTGTTGCGGCATTGAAGTGGTTGACACAGGCCCGGATGGACTCTCCTTCTTACTGCTTGATGTTGATGAGGGAGTCCGAGCCTTGCCTAGAACATCGGCTGCTGATAAAATGAGCCACAAACTGATGACTTATTTGGTCGAAAGAGAAAATTATATCCGACTTCAATGTCGAGTATTAGTTTCTCGTTGCTCCCTATAGAGTAGATGGAAAAGCTCAGTATAAGATGGCATTTGATGCACCATGGAACAGCATCATAGTCCGTAAGCTCAGTATAAGATGGTGTTTGAAGTTTGGCGGGATCGACTCCTGCATGATTCTCTAGGAGAAAGGAGGGTCGGTGCAGATATTATCGTGGCTAGCTGGGGCAGCATGACAGAGCTCCTTAATCAGTCGATCCATTTTCTGGAGTTTTTGATTGAGGGCCTCATCTCGATCACGGATCTTGAAGGTTTTTCGACTGTAGATAGGAAAGATTTCTTTCAGAGAAGAATCATGGTCTGAGCAAGGTTCTTCTATGTTTTGTTTTCCCTTCCTAGGAGTATTGGGTCTACTGACCCAAGTGTGCTTCCTCGGGATTGGTTCTTGACATCTCGATGAGGGATTTTCTAGCTGGACTACCATCAAAGGTTGCTGCATGGCCTGCACCATTTTGGTGAGACTCTGAACCTACTGTACCAGCAGATTGAACTACTCTGGATCTACCATAGCCACCGATGGAGGGGGTCGTGGTGCTAGTGATGGTGTTGTGGTAGGCAAATTTGGCTTAGATCTGATGGTAGAGGCAGTGGATCTCTGAGTGGTTGTCTTCTTTGGGAGCATTCTAGAGACTAAGAAGGATTAGATGGAGATGGATCTTGAAGAAGAGAACAATCAAAATCGACTGAGCACTCCTTTTAGAATAAGGGCTTAGCAAGCCCTTCATCTAGCGCCAATTCTGTTGGTGCAGAATCTGGTTGATGCCAGATCAAGCTGGAGTTGACGAAGAAGAGGCCATCGTCGGTGATCTATAAAATAAAGTTTCATCCAAAGTTAGGAGTGGTGGCTCCGACAGGACCCTCCGACGATCAAGTTAGCTCTTCTGGCCAACAAAAATGGAGTGCTCAGAGTAATGAAAAGGAAAGTGAGAGCTTGGAGAAAACGTATCTAGAGGGTCTCTTTTATAGATAGAGCCTATAGCAAACTGATGGCGACAGCCGTAACTATCTGGTAGTGGGCCGTTCAGGGCCATGTGAAGTTTGTTATGGAGGATGAGTGGTTGTTTGTTATGGCATGCTAGTTTGTTAGGATTTAATAGTTGAAGCCCAGATGAACCATGCCTCAGTGAATCAAGGGAGGTTTGGGAGGTCCTTAAGATTAGCCATGCATTGTCTGATATTTATTTTATCTAGGATAGATGCCGAGGTTCTTCTAATGATGGAAAGAAGTTCTTCCAGAATGAGTCCTTTTGGGCAGCTAGAAGGAGTCCGGATGGAGTCCTGCTGAGGGAGTCCAGGATGAGTTCGACTTGGAAGGGAAGCCCATCTGAAGGAGAGGTCTGGAAGAAGCTCGATTGAGGGAGAAGTCTGAATGAAGCTCGACTGAAGGAGAAGCCTAAAAGAAGCTCGACTGATAGAGAAGTTCGATGGGAGTCCAATTGATAGAGAAGTTCGGTGGGAGTTCGACTAATAGAGAAGCTCGGTGGGAGTCTAACTGAAGGAGAAGCCCAATGGAGGTCCCATTGAAGGAGAAGCCTGAAAGAAGTTCGACTAAAGAAGAAGCCCAGAAGAAGTTCGACTGATGGAGAAGCCCGGACGGAGTCCTACTGAAGGAGAAGCCCGATGGAAGTCTAACTGAAGGAGAAGTCCGATAGGATCCGACTGAAGGAGAAGTTTGGTGAGAGTCCGACTGAAGGAGAAGCCCGATGGAAGTTTGACCATTTTGAGGATCGTTGAAGCCATGGTTGGAGCTCTTCTACGATTATAGATACCTTTCTGCTAATCATCAAATCGAGCTTCGATAGGAGTGGTGTTTATCCCCAACAGTTCATAAGAAATTTTCTTTAATATCGATCTTATTAATGCTCTATTTAGAATATAACATGCTGTATTGATAGCTTCAATCCAAAAATATCTTGGGAGATGGCTTTCGCACAACATGGTTTAGGCTATTTTTTCTAGAATTCTATTTTTTCTTTCGACTATCTCATTTTACTGAGATATTCTAGGAGCAAAAATATTATATTTAATCCCCATTTTATTACAAAAATTTTCAAAATATTGATTTTTAAACTCCGTTCTATGATCACTTCTAATATAAATAATAGAGAGGTTTTATTCATTTAAAACTTTCTTGAAAAATTTAGTAAATGCAGAAAATGCTTCATCCTTTTGTGCTAAAAATAGAATATAAGTAAATCTCAAAAAATCATTTACAATTACAAGTCCATATTTTTTACCACCTATGCTTGTGATCCTAGTTGGTCTAAATAAATCCATGTGAAGTAGTTCAAGGGGTCTAGAAGTTGAAATAATATTTTTTAATTTGAAAAAGCTTCTAGTTTATTTTTCTAATTGATATGCATCACATATTTTATTTTTCTCAAAATTAAGTTTTGACAAATCTTTTATAAGATCTCTTTTGATTAGTTTAGAAATCAAATCCATGCTAGCATGTCTTAGTCTATGATGCCATAGCCAACTATTTTCATTGGTTTTAGCATTCATTACAACTAAACATTGGTTTCTTTTGGTGGATGAGTCATCTAAATCTACTAAGTACATATTTCCATGCCTATGTCCAATAAGAGCTATGCTATTATCAATAGGACTAGTGACACAGCACATGAGTGATTCAAAAATAACTTTAAATTCTTTATCACAAAATTGACTAATACTAAATGAATTATGCTTTAATCCATCTACTAATAGTACATTATCGATAAATATAGGAGTGATACATATTTTATCACTTTTGATGATGTATCCTTTGTCATTATCACCAAAGATCACTATTCCTCTTTCTTTAGCTTCAAGGGTGATCAAATATTTTTTTTCACCCGTCATGTGCCTTGAGTAGCTACTATGTAGATACCATTTTTCTTTCTTTCTATTAGGGGTAAAATAACCCCCATCGAAGTCCTTAACCATCGACCCCCATTCTGAAGGAATTCACCGACTCTCTCAAAAATAAGACATATCGCGGAACTTGTCGAAAGCACATTGAAAGCTCGGCCGGATGATCTTGAATAGTAAAAGGAAACTATCATTTAATTAACCTTGCTTCTTAACTTAGAATGAATGATAGGACCAAAGTTCAACTCATCTGACCTTGATTGGTGATGAGTTTTGAAGGCAGTCGAAGTCCTATATTATGGATAACATGCTCCTTCCAGCGGAAACCCTCAAGTCATACTTTCCACAATCATACCTCCCAACAGCACCCAATCTTGGTGAATTTTTTTTGAACGAACTTTTTTTCTCGATCGCACTCCTCTCGATAGCGCCCCATCTTAGTGAATTCCTTTCGGACGAACTCTTTTCCCCGGTCGTGCTCCTCCCAGCAGCGCCCCATCTTGGTGAATTCCTTTCGGACGACTCCTTCCAGTCGTGCTCCTCTCAGCAGCACTCCTTCTAGTTGTGCCTTTCCAGCAGCACTCCTTCCAATCGAATTTCTTCTAGATGAACTCCTTCTAGTTGCGCTCCTTCCAGCAATACTCCTTTCAGCAACGCTTTTTTCAGTCGAACTCTCTTCGGGCACACTCCTTACCATCATACTTTCTTTCATTCGAATACCTTTCTGGATGAGCTTCTCCCAGCCAGTTGTGGACCTACTTAGTCCATGTTACACTAGTCAGTTGAAGCCATCCAAAAGGACCTCATCAATCTGCTAATTCATGACGACTATTCCACGAAGGATTTAGCACGGTACTTCAGATCTCAATCTAGGAAGCATCTGCCGGTACGCAACCCTCCTAAGGCTTTCAAACTCCTTAAAGCCACTAGGCATTATCCCAACAGACCTTGATCGATTATAAGTCCACTACATATACCGAAGTCTCCAAACTATATCCAAGCTCCAACAAATGGATCTCCTGCAAGTCATGATAAATGATAACTTATCCTCTATAATAAACTCCATGTGACTTGAGTGGCCTACTACTAGATGGTTACGACTGTCACCATTAATTTGTTACACGCTCCGTCTATAAAAGAGATCCTCTAGATATATTTTTCTCCAAGTTTTTTTCTCTTTTCGTTACTCTACTTCTCTATTTTTTGAGCACTCCATTCCAGTTGGCCAGAGAATTGATTTGAGTGCTGGAGGATCCTATCGGAGCCACCCACCTTCGGTTTGAACTTTATTTTGTAGGTCTTCTTAGCGGCCTCACTTTTCCAACTCTAGCTTCCTTTGGTATCTTCATAGATTTCTGCACAAATAGGATTGGCACTAGAGGAAGGATTTTTGAGCTCTTATTCTAAAAGGAGTGCCCAGTCGATCTTATCTGCCTCCTTCTTCTCCTAATCATTTGAATCCACTTTCTTTTAATTTCTTTTTGCTTTAGAAATATCTCCAAAGAAGACAATCATCTGGTGGTCTACTACTTCTACTACTAGATCTGAGCCAGATTTGTCCATCCTGGATCCATTATCGGCACCTCAACCTCCTCCACCAGTGGTCATAGTGGATCTAGAGCAGTTCAATTTGCTGATGTAGCATGTTCAAGGCCTCACCGAGATGGTGCAGGCTATGCAGCAGTCTCTGACAGTAGCCCAGCTAGAGAGACCTCCATTGAAACTTCAAGAATCAGCATAGAGGAGGTCCACCTGGGTCAGTAGACCTGTTACCCCCAAAAAGGAGAAGAAGAGAGCAGAAAGCCCCTGCTTTAATCATGATTCTTCCTCGGAGGAGACTATTCCTATCTATAGCAAGTAGCCCTCTATGATCTATGGTTGAGATGACATTCTCAATCAGAGGCTTCAGGACATAAATCTGTAGATTGAGGAGCTCCGCCATACCGCCCCGATCCATCGTGATGACATCTATATCGATCCCTCTTTTTCTGATAGAATCATGCAGGAGCCCATCCCACCAAACTTTAAGCTCTCTCAATTCGAGAGTTACGATGGGACTTCAGATCCAGTCAATCATCTTGAAGCTTTTTGAATAATGATGCTGCTCCATGGCACACCAGATGCTATTTTGTGCTAAGCTTTTCTATCTATCCTGAAGGGAGCAGCAAGAAATTAGTACTCAAGCCTTAAGTTAGGTACGATCTTTTCTTTTGACCAAATAAGCTATCAATTTGTGGCTCATTTTACAAGCAGCCAACATCCAAGGCGAGGCTCAGACTCTCTCATCAACATAAAGCAGAAGAAAGGAAAGTCCATCTGAGCTTATATTAGCTGCTTCAATGCTGCTATGCTGGAAGTCCGGAACTTAAATCAATCTGTAGCCATGGCCATGTTGAAAGGCAACCTTCAGAAGAATGATCTTCTATCCTCCCTGGAAATAAAGTATTCTATGGATTTTGTTGATATGCTGGCATGAGCTAAAGGTTATGCCTGAGCTAAGGAGGCTTTCAAATTGAAGGATGATGAAGCCGTAAGAGAGTGGCAAGTGGATAAATCCAGTAGGCCTACACTTGAAGAAAAATCGAGTGAAGTCGGCCGCACTCTCGAACTCCCCTTGAGCTCATCAGCAGGAAAGTTTGGATCGAAGGACCCAGTGGAACTTTCCTCCCGAAAGATTTAATAACTACGCTCCCTTAAATGCCTCGAAGATCCAAGTGCTGATGGAGATAAGAGAGCAGCTATCAGGATCGGAGAGGATACGGACTCATCCGACAAAGTGCAATCCCAACAAGTACTGCCTCTATCATCTTGACTACGATCATGATACTGAAAAATACATCCAGCTTTAGGATAAAATTGAAGCACTGATTAGAAGAGGTCGGTCGGATCGATTTATCAGGCATCGATCAAAAAGAAGAGAAGATCGTCCAAGAGCCCCACCACAGTCTGAACCATCTTGGAGGGATGAATCATAAGAAAATCGACCTTTCCTTAAAATCATCAACATCATCATTGGGGGACATCGACGGGGGGAGGCCAGTGAGTCAGCAAAGAAGCAGCAGACTGAAGAACCTATCACTTTCACTAAAGAAGATGCTCAGGAAGTTCAGCTTCCGTATAATGATGTGGTTGTAGTTACTTTAAATATTGTTGATTACGATATACATCATATTTTAATTGATAATGGAAGCTCTGTTGATGTCTTATTTTATGATGCTTTTTCTAAAATATTCATATTTGATACTAGGATGGGTCCGATGAATTTTCCATTAGTAGGATTCACAGGCGATGCAATATCAGTGGAAGGAGTAATAATGTTGTCAGTGATAGTAGGTCGGCACCTAAGGCAATCCAGAGTTTATGTTGATTTCTTAGTAGTCAAGATCCTTTCTACCTACAATGCAATCCTTGGCCAACCTGATTTGAATGCACTTCTGGCTGTGGTTTCAACTTACCACCTAAAAATGAAGTTCCCAACAAGGCATGGAGTCAGAAAAGTCAAAGGAGATCAGGCACTAGCTCGACACTACTATAATATTGCCTTATAAGAAGGAACACATGCAGATTCTTGTCCAATGGATGGACTTGATTCCTGTGATGACCTATCTGAAGAAAGGAAGGAACCCATCGACGACCTAGAGGAGGTCTCTTTGAATGATGAGAATAAGGAACACGCTGTAAAGATCGGCTCAAATATGAAAGGAGAAGTCAAAAAGCAGCTCATTACCTTTTTGCAAAGGAATGCTGATGTTTTCGCCTAGATGCCTGCAGATATGCTAGAGATTGATGTAGAAGTAATGGGGCATCATCTGGGTATGGACCTTAAGCATCGGCCAGTGAAGTAGAAAAAGTGCAATTTTGCACTAGAGAAGCAGAAGGCTATTATGGATGAGGTCAACAAGCTTCTTAAAGTAGGATTCATTTCGAAAATGCTCTATCTAGATTGGATTGCAAATATTATTCTTGTTAAAAAAGCAAATGGCAAGTGGAGGATGTGCATAGACTTCATTGACTTAAACACAACTTGCCCAAAAGATTGCTACCCTCTACCCAGGATTGATCAACTGATGGATGCAACTTCAGGTGATGAACTCCTCACCTTCATGGATGCCTTTTCTAGCTATAACCAAATTCAGATGACCCCAGAGGATGAGGAGAAGACTACTTTTATTACCGACTATGGTCTTTATTATTACATGATCATGCCCTTTGGCTTTAAAAATATGGGTGTGACTTATCAGTGCTTAGTGAATAAGATCTTCAAGGAGCAGATCGATCGAAATATGAAGATTTATGTAAATGATATGCTAGTTAAAAGCCAATCTTCGTCAAATCATATTGTCGATCTTGAAGAGACCTTTAGCACCCTTTGAAAGTACAAAATGAAGTTGAATCATACAAAATGCTCTTTCAGAGTAACCTCGAAGAAGTTCCTAGGATTCATGGTATCAAGGGATGGCATTGAAGCTAACTCAGAGAAGAACAATGCCATCCAAGAGGTGATTGTCCCAAAAATAATAAAAACAATTCAACTCCTTATGGGCAAGGTAGCGATCCTGAATCACTTCATTTCAAGATCGGTAGAACGTTGTATGCCTTTCTTCCAAGTACTCAAACAACCCAAGAACTTCAATTGGACTTCTGAGTGCCAGTAGGCTTTTGAGAAATTGAAGAACTATCTCAATTCACCTTCGCTTCTAGCCAAGCCTGAACCTGGAGAAGAGTTGTTCTTATACCTTGCTGTATCTCTAGCAGCTATTGGAGCTGTTCTAGTTAGAGAAGAGGCTAAAGTTTAGAAGCTGATCTACTATATAAGCTAAGTTCTGAGGGATGCAGAAATAAGGTACACAAAATTAGAAAAACTAACATATGCCTTGTTGATTATAGCTAGGAAGCTCTGACCGTATTTTTAGGAATACACAATTACTTTTCTTACTGATCAACCTATCAAAGCAGTTCTTCACCGATCCGATATCTTTGGAAGAATAGCAAAGTGGACGATCGAATTAACTAAATTTGACATTCATTTTCAATCCTAGCCATCCATTAAAACTTAAATACTAGCTCATTTTATAGTAGAGTGCACTATTCAGGATGCAATCAAACCAGAGCACCAAGAAGTTTATATTCCTGGCTCTCCTAAAGAAAAGGCCAATCTCCCTGAGAACTTTTGGGCATTGTATGTGGATGGTTCATCTAATGCTTCTGGGGCAGGTGTAGGCTTGATTCTCATTAATTCAGAAGGAGTTGTAGCCAAATATGCTTTGCGCTTTGAGTTTTCTGCTACTAACAATAGAGTAGAGTATGAAATCCTAATTACAGAAGTGAGAATAGCCAAAAAGCTGGGAGCAGAACATTTGAAAGTTTACAATGACTCTCAACTAATTATAGGATAAGTCAGTAACAATTATAAAGCCCGAGAGAAAAGCATAAAAAAGTACTTGAAAAAAATAAGGAGCTTGACTTCAGTCTTTGATAGTCTTGATATTCAGCAGATCCCTAGGATAGAGAATACTAGAGCCGATCTCCTCTCAAAATTAGCAACCCTAGCCCCAAATGAACTACCGAGGAAAGTTCTCTTCAAAATTCTACAGCACCTAAGTTCAGAAGAGTCCCAAACAATAATGCAGGTCAACCATGAGCCTAGTTGGATTGACCCATTGATGTCTTATCTCAAGGAGGGAGTCCTTCCAAGAGATCCCAAAAGAGCTTAGAAACTGAGAAATCAGGCCTCTTGCTATGTCCTATATGAAAATAAGCTATACAAGAGATCGCACTTCCTACCACTTCTCAAATATCTTCGACCTTCCAAAGTTGATTATGTTTCAAGAGAAATTCATGAAGGAATATACAAAAATCATCTAGAGACGAGATCTTTATCATATAAATTACTTCGGTAGGGATACTATTGGCCAATGACGCACCAAGATGCGATAGATTATGTAAGAAAGTGTGATAGATGTCAGAAAAATGCAAACATTAAAAAACAGCCAGCTTCATAGCTCACACCATTAATTGCTCCTTGGCTATTTTCACAATGGAGGATGGACATACTTGGACCTTTTTCCATGGTGCCTGACAATGAAAGTTCCTGCTGGTGGCCGTGAATTATTTCACCAAGTGGATTAAGGCTAAACTTTTAGTAAAAATTACTAAAGCCAAAGTATAGGACTTCATTTGAAAGTCAATTATTTGAAGGTTCAGCCTACATCGAATATTAATCACTGATAATGGGCGCCGATTTGCTTGAGTAAAGTTCACTAAGTTTTGTGAAGTCCTGAACATCTTCCACCACTTTACATCGGTAGCTCATCCATAGGCAAATGGAGAGGCCGAGGTAACTAATAGAACTTTGCTTCAAGGGATAAAAGTAAGGCTTGAAAGAGTAAAAGAAATATGGATGGACGAACTCTACCATATGCTCTGGACTTACCGGACTATCCAAAGATTACCTACTGGAAAAACTTTCTTTGCATTAGCCTTCGGGATGGAGGCAGTCATCCCGATCGAACTCCAGCTTTCTTCAGCACGGATTGAAGCCTTTAAAGAACAAAGCAACTCGTAGGATCTTAGAGAAAATCTTGATCTATTGGAAAAAAAGTGGGAGAAGGCTCAAATTCGAATGGTAGCTTATAAGCAAAGGGTAGCTCACTACTACAACTCTAGGGTCAGAAGTAAGACATTCAGAGTAGGAGATTTGGTGCTTCGGCAAGTAGATATTTTGCAACCTCAAAATCAAGAAAAGCTTGCATCGAATTGGGAAGGCCTCTATGAAATCGTGAAAATCGTCCGATTGGGAACATATTATCTGAAGGAGCTCGAAGAATTAGTACTCCGCAATCTTAGAACTCGAAGAACTTATGAATGTATTATCAATAATCTTGCCTCATTAAAATTTTCTTATTTCAATATTTTTGTTCTTTGGTACAAAACTATATGATAGCAGAAAACAATTTAACTGAGTTTCATTCTTAAGTGAAATAGAAGGCCTCTGGTTACTTAAGATAGAAGGTTGTTGCCCAGCTATGCAACCCAAGAGGGGGGGGGGTGGGAGTGGGGGTGAATTGAATTTTTAAAATTTTAAAGCTAATTTAAAGATATCAAGATTGAATGATGATATGCAAGATGTATGTATGAAGCGATTTAGGTTAGAGAAAAAGATATAAAAGATTAGAGAGCAAGAATTTAACACACTAAGAAAACAAAGATAGCAAGCACACCATAAATAAGTAAGATTTATAGTGGTTTGGTGCTTTCCTTGCACCTACATCCACTCCTCAAGCTCCTACTTGGAAATTAAAATTTACTAACCGTATTCAAACTGAATACACCGTTGGAAACCTCCAACCCTAGCTATCCTAAGCTAGAACACTTATTTTTTAGGTACAAACCAACCCAATACAATCCTATGCAATATTAGGATCAATCTTTCCAAGTTTTGAAACCCCCCAAAACTTGAATCAAAATAGTAAAGCAGAGTAAAAGATTTAACAATAATCAAATACAAGTTTAGCTCCCTTTGTGAGCAAATAAAATCTTAAGAATATTTTTTACATTAATAGAGGAAGCTTCTCTGATTTTCCTCAAGATTGTGGGAGATTGAAAGAGCTCTTGAGAGGTAGGTGAACTTGAAATGAAGGCTTCTTTGCTTGAAGATAACTTTTGCTTAGGGCTGAAATTGAATCACCCAATCTCTTATATTTTTTTCTATTTAAAGTCTTTTAAATCTTCAATAGATGGAGGAGAAAATTCTGGGCAAGATTTGTAGCCCTTGGAGATATTAAAGAAACCATTAAAAACCTGCCAAAATAAGAAAAAAATAGTTATTGTAGAAAAATTTTCGTTGCAGGAGTCGACTCATGGCACAGGGGTGGACCTCAAGGTCGACCTCTGAGACAAAATAAAAAAAAATAGCCATTCTATATTTTTAGCCTTCGGAACAGCAGAGGTCGACTCTTGGCATAGAGACAGCATGCCAAACAACCCTTTTCAGTAGGGGATGACCTAGGGGTCGATCCTTTTGCTTCAAACTTGATTTTCTCCCAAATAAGCATCCAAAAATCATGGGACTGCCTCCAAAGGATTAGAAATCTTCTATGCTTGCTCTTGAGATTCTTAGATCAAAACTTGATAAAATTATGATTTTACCTTTGAAATATAAAAAATCTTTTTTAAAGCTAAATTTATTAGTAATCCCCTTAAATGCTTTGTAACCATCAAAATTATTTTTCGGAGCAACAATCTCTCCTTTTTTGATGATGATAAAATATTTGAGTATAAGCAAAAATAAAGCATGTAGAAGCATTGATTGAGGATTTAAAAATTTTGAAGGAACATGCTACATCACATACTAGGATATTATATTCAATTATTTGACCAATATGGCATCAAGAGCAGTTTGATGATTACTTATAGTTAGATATTTAAATGATTTACAAAAGTGTTTGACTTACTTATTCCTTTTATCAATTTTACTTCTATTTTATTTTTTTTATCAATTTTATTTTAATTTTGCTTATAGCCCAGTTTTATTTACTCTACTCCCCCTTTTTGACATCATCAAGTAAGATCTTAAAGGATTTTAAAATTCAAAAAATAAAAAAATCTCTTTCTTAAGTTATTCCATATGTTTTCTTTTTAGAACAAGAGTTTATAACAAAACTTTCAATTTACAACATAATGATCATAATGAAATTTAGCCAATTCACAAAGATTTCATTTCACATCATTCAAATGACATCATCACATATTTACATCCAAATGATTATCATAACATCAAGTCATCAAAATATATAAGTGCTAAACATACAAAATATAAAGATATCAAAAGTATTCATGAGAATTAGGCCATCAAAATATACAAAATTCATGAATACAACTATCCATGACCTAAACAGTCAATAGTATTAATGCCATAAGTTTGATTCAAAAAAAAAATATAACCAACTATGACTTGATCAATAACTCATAGAAATAACTAAGAGATACTAGATCATAACCTAATACAAAGATGACTAAACTAAATCTAGTAGAGATCATGGTTGAAAGCATCTAAATTAGATGAGAAATCAGAGATGTGATGGGATGTGATAGTATCAAATTCAGGAGCACGTCCTCAACCACGTCTGCCTCGACCATGGGTGTAGGTGCGGGCTCGAGCAGCTGGATGAGATGACTCAGGAGGTCGAGAGGAAGTGGGCTAAGCAAGAAGAGCAATCCTGATAGTGTCTAAATGATCCAGTGCTCTCGACATGGACTGAGTGATGGCACCAATCTATGTAGATAGAGTCTCACTGGAATCTCTGAACTCTCTCCTCAGAAAGTCAAAATCGTTCTTCAGAACACCTCAGAGTCTGGCTGCCTCAGCAGTAAGATCTGATATCTCTAAAATATCCTCTCTCATCTGGGGATGAGCCATATCTAAAACCTACCTCTACAAATCTAAAACTCTGCCTGTCAATCTTAAAACACATCTCTTGAGGTCCTTAAGCCATGCAGACTGAGCAGTAAGCAACTGAAAGATAGTAGATACATGTGGAATCACAAACTAATCAGAAGATGGGATGAAGTGAGTACTCTCCCCCTAAGTGGTACTGGCTATCTACTGAGATAAAAGATCTGCAATCCTCTGAGATAGGATATCGATAATCGATTGAATCAACTGGTCAGTGATCCTCCTGATCTGATCATCAGTGAATCTAACATCTATGTCTCTGCTCCTTAATGGTGCCACATCAGCATCTTTCCTCACTAACTCTGAGGGACCAGTCTCATGATCAGATACAAATTGAAAGTCAGGAGATCCTCTATGATCATAAGAAGGTGAAGATGGTCCCTCCTCCTCAGCTCTCTCTACATCCTCAGCACCTTTGGACCAACCACCATCAATCTTTGAAAAACCCATGCGATGCAGTATGTGGCGGTTGATGGTATCGTATGAGATAATCTGGTAACTGGATTTCCTTCAAAACTAACTCCAAACCTCCTAAACACTAATGAGAGGGCCATACCATAGGGTAGATGTCCCTTAGACCTATTCGAGGTCTCTCTCATCATTTCTATCATCAAAATAGGGAGGTTAAAGGGGGTCTCTATAATCACATGAAACATGATACATATGTCCCTACTAGATAATAAATCATGCCTGCTACTCCTAGGGACAAATAACTTGGTAACCATGGAGTGTAACACTCTCATTTCAGTAGAAAGAATCTTGGCCTCTAATTTATTCAAATTTTCTTCAAATTCTCTCCCCAAGATGGCTCTCAGTCTTTCTTCTTTATGGGTTAGTTCCATTTTCTTGTAACCCTCACATGGTAATCTTAGAATTTCCCCAAGGTGAATTGGATCAAGAGTAATCTCAGTACCTTTAACAACAGATTTTACTGTTCCATTGAAGTATGCCAAATTTAGGTAAAACTCTCTAACCAAATCAACATATGTAGCTTCTTTCAACTTGCAAAAGTAGTCCCATCCTTGCTTTTTAATTTTTAACATAAATGAAAATCTTTCTTTCTCAAAGAAACTAAAATCAACATTTTTTCCTGGTTCAACCTTTTTATCAGATAAAGGGACTTTACTTGGTGTAAGAGGAGACTGTGAAGATCATCTGGAGGTAGAGGTTGGATCAGGAGAGGGCTCTAGTGCTATTCTTTTTCGGCGGGCTTCTTCTTCTAAGCAACAGGCCAATTTTCTTCTTTACGGCAATTTCATCTTGGGTGCCATTCTAACCAATAGAAGCCTTAATTCCACTCAAGAGTGTCAAGAAAAAAGTGGAATGGAGAAGATTTAAGAAGAAGAGGAAGAGTTTTGAGGGAGATAGCCGACGGTGGGTTTTAGGATAAGGGTTTGCTAGGATTCTTCAAACCATCCAAATAGAAAGAAAGTAAGAAGAGATTTGACTCCTTAAGGAAAGATTTTGAGAAGGGGTTTAGGTAGGAAAGGAGATTTTTAGAGATTTGATTGATTGAGGGTTGGGGAGAAGCTGATTTGTTTGGGTGAAGCAAGAAATAGGGGAGAGAGCTTTGGCTGAAGGAGTTCGGTTGAAGGGCCGGGCGAAAAGGATTTTGGTCAAAAATAAGGAAAGATGGTGAGGTCATCCTTTTCGGTCAAAAGAAAATCCAAATAAGAAGCCACCCGATGGGTTAAGTGCAACAAAGACCAAAATGCCCATGAGTCGCCCTCTAGGTCGACCCATGGCACAGAAAAATCTGAAAAAAGATGAAAAAATTTTGAAAAAATATAAGACTTTAAGGATTGAAATTTCATTCATGAGAATGATCAAGGAAGGTTAGATTTGAGCTTTTTGAGATAGAAAATTTGAGATATAGACTCAAGATAAAGATTAATGTCATTTTTGATAGATTTAAGCTTGAAATCATAAAGATGTTTAGGTTAGGAGATCAAGAATTCCTAATTTTCTTCTAATCTCATAGAATTGATTTTCACTTAAGGCCTTAGTAAAAATATCAGTCAATTGATTTTCAGTACAAACACAATCAAGAATTATGTCATTATTTTGAACATGCTCTCTTATGAAATGATGTCTTATTTCAATATGTTTTGACCTAGAGTGTTGGATTGGATTCTTAGTTAGATTTATGGCATTAGTATTATCACATCTTATAAGAGTTTTGTTTAGTTTGATGTCAAAATCCTCAAGTTTTTGCTTAATCTACAAGATTTATGCACAACAACTTCCGACTGTAATGTATTTAGCCTCGACCATAGACAATGCTACCAAATTTTACTTCTTGCTAAACCAAGAGATTAAGTTAACTCCTAAAAATTGACAAGTTCCACTAGTACTTTTTCTGTCTAATTTACATTGAGCAAAGTCTGCATCTGAATATCCAATTAAATCAATTGATGAATTCTTAGAGTACCATAAATCTATGGATTGAGTTCCTTTTAGGTATTTAAGTTTTTTTTTACAGCATTTAAATATGATTCTTTTGGATTAGATTGAAATCTTGCACAGAAATAAATACTAAATATGATATCTAGTCTACTAGCAGTTAAATATAATAAAGAACCAATTATGCCTCTATAAAATTTTTGATCAATACTTTTATCTGCTTCATCCTTGTTAAGCTTACATGATGGACTCATGGGGGTACCAATTGCTTTGGAGCTCTCCATCCTAAATCTCTTGAGTAGTTCTCTTGTATACTTACTTTGAGTGATGGAGATCCCTTCTTTTGTTTGTTTGATTTGAAGTTCAAAAAAGAATGTTAGTTCATCCATCATGCTCATCTCGAACTCCTTCTTAATGAGCTTAGCAAAATCTTGACATAAAGTTTCATTAGTAGATCTAAATATAATATCATTAATATATATTTATATTACTAAGATGTCATCATGATCTCTTTTAATGAAAAAGGTTGTATCTATATTTTCTCTTGAAAATTCATTATTAAGCAAGAATTTACTTAGTCTTTCATACCAAGTCCTAGGTGCTTATTTTAAACCATATAATACTTTATTTAATCTAAAAATATAATTTAAAAAAGCATAATTTTCAAAATCAAAAGGTTGTTCTACATAAAGTTCTTTGGCAATATATCTATTTAGAAAAGCACTTTTTACATCCATTTGAAATAGCTTGAAATTCATAAAGTATGCATAAGCAAGTAAAAGTCTAATTGCTTCTAGTCTAGCAATAGGTGCAAAGATTTCATCAAAATTAATTTTTTCTTCTTGATTATAATTCTTTGCAACTAATCTTACTTTATTCCTAATTACATTTTCATTTTTGTCCAATTTACTTTTATATACCCATTTTGTATCAATTATTGGATAATTTTTAGGTCTTAATACTAAGGTCCATATATTATTTCTTTCGAATTGATTAAGTTCCTCTTGCATTGCATTTATCCAATTATATTTTTTTTTGGTTTCATCAATGGTTTTGGGTTCAAAATGAGAAACAAATACAAAATGGTTGTATGTATCTCTAAGTGAAGAGCGAGTTCTTACCCCATGTGCAGGATCATCAATAATTAGTTCTTTGGGATGATTGTGAACATACCTTCATTCTTTTAGAAGATCATTTGTACCTTGGGATTGTTCTTGTTGTCCTTCACCCATAATTTCTTGCTTGTCTTCATGATTCTCTTCATTTTGAATTGTTGAATCCTTTTGGGTGATCTTCTTCAATCATTCTATAAGAGGATCTGCATCATCAATATCCTCACTCTTTCTTGATGGAAGATCATTAGTCTCATAAAAAATAACATGTATTGACACCTCTACTTCTAAGGTTCTTTTGTTAAAACTTTAAAAGCTTTATTAGAAGAGGAGTAACCAAGAAAAATAGCTTCATCGGATTTTGCATCAAATTTATCAAGTTTTTTTTTACCATTGTTCAAAATAAAACATCGGCAACCAAAAATATGAAAATATGCAATGTTAGGTTTTCTTGCTTTCCAAAGCTCATAAGTTGTTTTCTTTAAAATTGGTCTGATTAGGGCACGATTTAAGATGTAACATGCTATGTTAATTGCTTCTGCTTAAAAGTATCTTAGAAGGTTGCTTTCACATAGTATAGTACGGGCCATTTCTTTTAGAGTTCTATTTTTTTCTACTACTCCATTTTGTTAGGATGTTCTAAGTGCTGAAAAATTATGGCTAATTTCTTTTTCATCACAAAATTTTTTTAAGTCTTGATTTTCAAATTCAGTTCCATGATCACTTCAAATATTTTAAATCAAAAATCTTTTTTTATTTGTAATTTTTTGATAAAACTTTGTAAAAATATGAAAAGTTTCATCTTTATATGCCAGAAAGAAAATCCATGTAAAACGTGAGTAGTCATCGATAATTACAAAATCATAATATTTTCCACCTAAGCTTACTGTTCTTGTAGGACCAAACAAATTCATGTGCAAAAGTTTCAATGGCCTAGAAGTTGAAACAATATTCTTAGATTTGACTGAAATTCTTATTTGTTTACCTAGTTAGCATGCATCATAAATTTTATCTTTTTCAAAGTTTAATTTTGGTAAATTGACAACTAATTTCTTTTTGTACAAGCCTACGATACCAAAGCTAACTAATCTCATTAATTTTGGCATTCATAGCTACTAAACATTGTATGTTTATCATAGAAAGATCATTCAAATCTACCATATAAACATTACCATGTCTACGACCAATAAACTTAATGCCATCATCATTGGAACTAGTTACAATGCACAATGAAGATTCAAAAATAATTTTGTAACCCTTGTCACAAAGTTGACTAATACTTAAGAGATTATGTTTTAAACCATCTACTAATAAAATAATTTCAATATACTTGGAGGGAGTGATACCGACATAACCTATACCAATGATCTTTTCTTTGCCATTGTCTCCAAATGTGACCATCCCTCCATTTTTAGCATCAAGCATGATGAATTGGGACTCATCACCGATCATGTGTCTTGAGCATCCACAAGATACTATCTTCGATTTTCTTCTTTGAATGTAAGATACACCTACATGCAAAATCAAGTCCTTACTTTAAGTACCCAAGTTTTCTTGGATCCTTTAAGGTTAGTCACAATGGTTTCTTTTGGAACCCATATTTTCTTTATATTTGAATTGTTAGAGAAGCAAGTATAAGATTTATATCCTAGTTTACCATATTTAAAGTAAGTAATATTTAAAAATTTATTGCTTTATGAATTCATAAAAATATTTTTTAAAAATTTTTGTTTTCTTAGGGGGTTATAGCCTAGGCCAGCCTTATCATAAATGATCTTTTGATTTTCAAGAATCATATGAAGTTTATTTAAACTCAAAGTAAATTTTTCAACTATCGATTTTAAATTATCGATTTTATTTTTTAAGTTTAGATTCTCTTGAGTTAAGATTAGTTTTTCACTTAGGATAGTTTCATTTTCTTGTAGCAAGACTTGATTTTTTAATTTTAGTTTCTTATTTTTAGTTTTTAACTTCTTTAAATCATCTACTAAATTATAGAAGATTTTTTGAAGCTCTTCGAATATAAATTCATTTAAGATTTTAGCACTTACCTCATTCTCATGTGCCATAAGGCATAGGTTGGCTTGTTCATGAGCTTCTTCCTCTTCGGAGCTTGAGTCGTTACTATCACTCCATATTGCCACCATAGTTTTTTTCTTGTATTTCTTGAAAATCTTTTTAAGTTGAGAACATTCAGACCTAAAGTGCCCTAGCTTCTTACATTCATAGCAAATAAGAGGCTGCTCCCTATCCTTTTCCTTGCTATGCTCTTCTTTGGTAGGTAGCCTCTTCCTCATTCTTTATTTTCTCTTCAAAAATCTCTTGAACTTTCTTATGATGAGGGCTATTTCTTCATCTTATTTTTCATCTTTCATTTCATCGGATTCCTCATCATGTTGAGTGATGGATTTAAAGACTTGTCTTCTTTTTCTTAACATCTTCTTCTTGATGTTGTTTCATGCTTAGCTCATGCATCATTAGTGATCCTAAAAGCTCCTCCAAGGATAAAATATTTAGATCTTTGGCCTCTTGGATTGCAGTCACTTTGGCCTCCCATGTCCTTGGCAAAGATCTAAGAATCTTCTCCACAAGGTCACTATTAGAATAAGACTTGCCAAGACTTTT
This sequence comes from Cocos nucifera, assembly GCA_006176705.1. Lineage (NCBI taxonomy): Eukaryota > Viridiplantae > Streptophyta > Magnoliopsida > Arecales > Arecaceae > Cocos > Cocos nucifera. The sequence goes on from QRFJ01001710.1 coordinate 195,998, forward strand.
AAGATCATTTATAATATCCGTAAATCTAGTAAACATTACGGTTATTGACTCATCATGCTTCATTTTGAAAAATTCATATTTGTGCACAAGCATGTTAATTTTTGACTCCTTAACTTGATTAATACCTTCATGAGTTACTTCTAACGTATCCCATATTTTCTTAGCCGACATGCATGTTAAAATATGATTAAATTTATTAGCATCTAGAGCACAATATAAAACATTCATAGCTCTTGCATTGAGTTGAGCCATTTTCTTATCAATCTCATCCCATTTCTTTTTGAATTTGATTGATTCCTCACCATCAATTATCTTAGTGGGTGTGTGTAGTCTATTAACTATGATACTCCACATATCATAGTCAAGTGCTTGTATGAAAATTCTCATCCAAGCTTTCCAATAGGTATAGTTTGTCCCATTAAAAAGTGGAGGTCAGTTTGTAAGCTGCTCCTCGGCTAGAAAAATACTAACTTAGATTGCCATAGATCTTTGACTCTTTGATGGTTAAATCAAAGTAGGGCTAGAGCACCGGACTCTGATATTACTTGTTGTCCAGCTATGCAACCCAAAAGGGGGGAGGGTTAATTGGATTTTTAAAATTTTAAAGCTAATTTAAAGATATCAAGATTGAATGATGATATGCAAGACATGTGTGTGAAGCAATTTAGGTTAGAAAAAAATATAAAAGATTAGAGAGCAAGAATTTAATAAACTAAGAAAAGAAAGATAGCAAGCACACCACAAACAAGCAAAATTTATGATGGTTCGGTGCTTTTCTTGCAACTACATCCACTCTCCAAGCTTTTATTTAGGAATTAAAATCCACTAACCATATTCAAATTAAATACATCATTGGAAATCTCCAACCCTAGCTATCCCAAGCTAGAATACTTACTTTTTGGATACAAGCCAACCCAATATAATTCTATTCAAGGTTAGGATCAATCTTTTCAAGTTTTGGAATTCCGCCAAAACTTGAATCAAAATAGTAAAGCAGAGTAAAAGATTTAATGACAATCAAATACAAGTTTAGCTCCCTTTGTGAGCAAATAAAATTTTAAGAATGCTTTTCATAATACTGGTGGAAGCTTCTCTGATTTTCCTCAAAGTTGTTGGAGATTTGAAAAAGCTCTTGAGAGGTAGGTGAACTTGAAATGAAGGCTTTTTTACTTGAAGATGACTTTTGATTAGGGCTGAAATTGAATCACCAAATCTCTTCTATTTTTTCCTATTTAAAGCCTTTTAAATCTTCAATAGGTGGAGGAGAGAATCTTGGGCAACATTTGTAGTCATTGGAGATATTAAAGAAATCATTAAAATCTATCAAAAAAAAAAAAAAAATAGCCGTTGCAAAAAAATTTTCGTTATAGGGGTCGACTCATGGGTCGACCTCGAGGTCGACCTTTGAGATAAAATTTAGAAAAATAGCCATTCTATATTTTTAGCCTTCGGAACAGTAGAGGTCGATCCTGGGGTCGACCCTTGGCACAAAGATAGCGTGCCAAACAACCCTTTTCAGTAGAGGATGACCTAGGGGTCGATCATTTCACTTCAAACTTGATTTTCTTCTAAAATAAGCATTCAAAAATCATGGGACTGCCTCCAAAGGATTAGAAATCTTCTATACTTGCTCTTGAGACTCTTAGATCAAAACTTGATAAAATTATAATTTTGTCCCTAAAATACAAAAGGTCTTTTTTTAAGCCAAATTTATCAGTAATCTCCTCAAATGCTTTGTAATCATCAAAATCAATTCTTGGAGTAACAAAGGTGAACTTTGTCCAAGCATGGATGAAGGCCTCCGATTCTTAAATAGGAGGTAACGGGGAGAGACCCTTTCAACAATCCTTTTGTGCCCCAGTAACTTTATTAGGGATAGGAGGAGGACCTCATCCTAATAAAGATGAAGACCAATCCTGTTAGAAATATGAGGAGGACCTCATCCTGATAGGAGGACATAGAGAAAGGCCTTTTCAACGATCTTTTTATGTTCCAGTAACTTTGTTAGGGACAGAAGGAGGACCTCGCCTTGACAAAGGTGAAGGCCAATCTTATCAGAAATATGCGGAGGACCTCATCCTGATAGGAGGATATGGGAAGAGGCCATTTCAATGATCCTTTTATGTTTTAGTAACTTTGTTAGGGATAGAAGGTGGACCTCATCCCAACAAAGGTGAAGGCCAATCCTATCAGGAATAGGAGGAGGATCTCGTCCTGATAGGAAGACATGGAGAGAGGCCCTTTCAACAGCCCTTTTATGCTTCAGTAACTTTGTTAGGGATAGGAGGAGGACCTCATCCTAACAAAGGTGAAGGCCAACCCTATCAGGAATAGAAGGAGGATCTCGTTCTGAAAGAAAAATACGAAGAGAAGCCTTTTCCATGGCCCTTTTTTGTTCTAGTAACTTTGTTAGGGATAGGAGGAGGACCTCATCCTAACAAAGAAGAAGGCCAACCCTATCAAGAATAGGAAGAAAATCTCATCTTGATAAGGGGACACGGGGAGAGGCCCTTTCAATGGCCCTTTTGTGTCCCAATAACTTTGTTAGGGATAGAAGGAGGACCTCATCCTGATAAGATGACATGGAGAGAGATCCTTTCAATGGCCCTTTTATATCCAAGTAACTTTGTTAGGGATAGGAGGACCTCACCCTAATAAAGGTAAAGACCAATCCTGTCAGGAATAGGAGGAGAACCTCGTCTTGATAGGGGGACATGGGGAGAGGCCCTTTCAATGATCCTTTTGCGCTCCAATAATTTTGTTAAGAAAAGGAGGAGGATCTCGTCTAGACACGAAAGACTATGGCCCTTTCCTATTAGGGATAGACCCTTTCCTACCAATGTTCAGGGAGGATTTGAATCTTGGGATGACCTCATCTAGTGACAACAACTATGGCCAACTTCATGCAATAACTTGAGAACTTTCGGAGCCTCATGGGTCTTGCCCAAACGAGCTTGAACAGTGGTGGCGGCTCTTGAAGCAGTTAAGTGACCGATCAAGATGCAGTCTGGCCTGATCGATCTTGAAGCTACTTGGACTCTCTCCTTACCAAAATTCATCCGGACTGTTCAACACTGGATTGACACCGAATCAGCAGAACTCCTTCCTAGATGAATTTCTGCAATCTACAAAGAGTGGCGGACCTTTGCATTCTCGCACCAAGAGCTTTGGATAGGTTAGTGAAAGAGCCTCGTCTCCATCTTATCAACCTTCGGGCTTGCATGAAAGTTGTAAAGCTTCAAAGGAAATGATTGAGTCACGAAAGTATCCCTAACAATCATCTATAGCTGCCAACCAAGCTCTCGCACCGATCTCCATTCGGTCAATAGAAAGGCTCCTTCCTACCGAACTTCTTTCGGTCGAACTCTAGTCTTCTAAACTGCCTTAGTGATGCCCTAGTCGGACCCCCTTCAATGGATCTCCTTCCGAACCACCCATAGTTGGATTCCGTTTGGACCCCTTCAATGGATCTTCTTTCGGATGATCTTCTTCTGAACAATCTTCTCAATTGTGCTCTCACCAGGCGAACTTCGTTAGTCATCCTCCTTCTGGATGATCTCCTCCAATTAGGTTCCTCCATTCGATCTCCTTCCAGGTGATCTCCTTCAGGTGAAATTATTATGAACGAGCTCCTTTCAGTCGCCAGGCAAGTTTTCTTCAGTCAATTTTCTCCTAATCACCCAGAAGGACCTCATCATCCACATGAATTCAGATACCAACTTAATACAAATCAACATACAAGCAGACGACCTTAAAGGAATCCGAACTGCTCTAGAACTAATGTAACTTGAAGCTCTTCACTGCTAATGCCTGCTTCGTCCGAACTTCAACTATTAAATTTCAATAGACTGGTACGTCACGACAACAAACATTATCCTCTGTAACAAACTCCATGTGGTCTGAATGATCCACTATCAGATGGTTATGACTATCACTATTAGTTTGTTACAGGCTCCATCTATAAAAGTGACCCTCCAGATATATTTTCTCTAAGCTCTCATTCTTTTTCTCATTGCTCTGCTCCTTAATTTTTTGAGCACTCCATTTTTGTTGGCCAGAAGAGCTGACTTGACCATCGGAGGATCCTATCGGAGCCACCATCTCCGACTCCGATTAGGACTTTATTTTGCGGGTCACCGATGGTGGCCTCGTCTCCCCCAACTCCAGCTCACTCCAGCGTCAACTAGATTCCACGTCAACAGGATTGGTGCTAGAGGAAGGGCCTTTGAATTCTTGTTCTAAAAGGAGCGCTCAATCAATTCTGATTATTTTCTTCTCTAAGATTCAAGATCCATTTCTATTTAATCCTTCTCAATCTTTGGAATGCCTTCGAAGAAGGCAACCACTCGAAGATCCATTATCTCTGCCATCAAATCTAAGCCAAATCCATCTGCTTCAATACCATCACCGGCACCACAACCTCCTCCATCGATGTCAATGGTGGATCCAGAGCAATTTAACATGTTGGTACAGCAAGTTTGCGGCCTCACCAAAATGGTGCAGGCCATACGACAACTTTCGATGGTGGTCCAGTTGGAAAATTTTCTATCGGGATGTCAAGAATCGGTTCCAAGAAGGCATACTCAGTTCAGCAGACCTATCACCTCTAGGAAGAGGAAGCTGAGAGCAGAAAGCTTCTATTTCGATCATGATTTTTTTTCAGAAGAGACCTTCCCTATCTATAGTCAGAAATCATCCAAGATTCATAATTGAGATGAGGCCCTCAATCGGAAGCTCCAAAAAATGGATCAGTGAATTGAAGAGCTCCACCATGCTGCCCCAGCTAACTATGACAATGTTAGCACTGACCCTCCTTTTTCTTGGAGAATCATGCAGGAGCCGATTCTGCCAAACTTCAAGCTTCTCCAATTTGAGAGCTACGATGGGACTATCGATCTGGTCGACCATCTGGAGGCCTTCTAGATCATGATGTTGCTCCATGGCGCACCGGACGCCATCCTGTGCCGAGCCTTTTCATCTACTCTGAAGGGGGCAATAAAAAATTGGTACTCGGTGCTGAAGTCAGCTATGATCTTCTTCTTTGATCAAATGAGCCATCAGTTTGTAGCTCGTTTTATCAACAGCCAATGTCCCAGGCAAGGTTCGAACTTCCTCATCCACATCAAGTAGCAGGAAGGAGAGTTCATGGGTGTTTATGTCAACCACTTCAATGCTGCTGCATTAGAGATCCAAAACTTGGATCAATCTATTGCCATGGCTGCATTGAAGGATGGTCTTTAGAAGAATGACCCGCTATTCTCCCTGGACAAGAAGTATCCCAAAAATTTTGCTAATCTACTAGCTTGGGCAGAAGGCTATGCTCGAGCTGAAGAAGTCTTCAAGCTGAAGGATGATGAAGCTACAAGAGAGTGGTTGGCGAGCGAGTCTAGCAAGCCCGTAGTTAAAGAAAGGTCGAATGAAGTTCGACCGCGCTCACGTACTCCTCCTGAGTGCAGGCATGCCCGAACCCCTCCTCGAGCTTGCCATCAAAAGAGCCCTGATTGAAGGAAACGAAGGGGCTCTCCCTGTAGGAGGTTCCATAACTATGCCCCCATCAATGCTTCGAAAATGCAAGTGTTGATGGAGATCAAGGAGCAGCTGTCGAGGCTGGAGAGGATGTGCACTCACCCTGGCAAACACAATCCTAATAAGTACTATCTCTACCATCGTGACCACGATCATGATACTGAAGAATGTATTCAGCTCCAAGATGAGATCGAGAAGCTCGTCAGGAGAGGCCGACTTGATCAATTTCTATGATGTCGATCTGAGGTGAGAGAAGATCGACCAAGGGCACAGCCACAGTCGGAGCCACCAAGAGGGGAGGATCAATAGGAAGATCGGCCGCCTCTTGGCATCATCAACACCATCTCTAGGAGACTTCGATGGGAGGAGGTCGGCAGATCTAAAAGATCGGCTAAAAGATAGAGAACTGAAGAGCCCATTGCTTTCATGGAAGAAGATGCACAAGGAGTTTAGTTTCCACACAATGACACGGTTGTAATAACTTTAAACATAGTAGATTATGATGTATGCCATATTCTTATTGATAATGAAAGTTCAGTTGATGTCTTATTCTATGGTGCTTTCTTCTAAATGTCTGTACCCAATAACCAGCTCGGACCAATGAATTCTTCGTTGGTTGGCTTCACTGGAGATGCAGTGCTAGTTGAGGGTGTAATAACTCTGAGTGTGGCTGCAGGGTAATATCCAAAGTAGTCCAGGGTGCAAGTGAATTTTCTAATGGTAAAAGCTCCATCTGCTTACAATACTATCCTCGATCGACTTGATCTAAATGCACTTCAGGCAATAGTGTTGATCTATTATTTAAAAATGAAGTTTTCAATAAGTTATGGGATTGAAGAGGTCAAAGGAGATCAGGCTCTGACAAGGCGTTGCTATTCAATTGCCCTGCAAAAGGGTGAGCAGCCCAACCCTTGCCCAATCAATGGGTTGGACGTTTGGGATTCGCGGAAGAAAGAGGAGAATCAATGAAAGAACTTATCTCAATCTCTCTGAATGATGAAAATAAAGAGCACATGGTGCATATCGATCCTAATTTGGAAGCGAATGTACGAGAGAAGCTCATCGAAATTCTATAGAGAAATGTAGATGTCTTTGCTTGGGTCCCTACGGACATGCCAAAAATTGATGCCAAAGTTATAGAACATCATCTGGCTATTGATCCCAAGCATCGGTCGGTAAAAGAAAAGGTGTGCAGCCATGCCCCAAAGAGACAGAAGGCAATTATAGAAGAAGTTGATAAGCTCCTCAAGGCTAGATTCATTCAAAATGTCTCCTTCCAAGTTGGGTTTCGAATGTGGTCCTTATCAAGAAGGTGAATGGTAGGTGGAGGATTGCATAGACTTCAAGAAGTTGAATAAGGCCTGTCCAAAGGATAGCTACACCCTACCTAGAATCGATCAACTGGTGGATGCAATCTTAGGCCACGAATGAAGGAAAATTCTGATTTTTCAGATCAGGTTCGTTCAGATCTGATTGGATCGAGAGGCATATTTCAAAAATTTTCTCTTAGATCCTAATTAAATTTGATACTTTTCAGATCTAATTTTATGATCTCTAAATAAGAAAATAGAACTAAATTAAATCTAAATTAATTTTACCTTGATTCTGGGTAATCTGATTACCCGTTGATGATCCTGCCGAAGTCCTGAGGTTCTGGATCTAGCCATGCAAGCGCCTGACCTCTATCGGTATCCACTCGGGCTGCATTTGGAGATCTTCTCTTTCTCTTTCTTTTCTCCAAAAATTAGATCTGAATCTGATTTGGAGAATCTTTAAAACTTCTTCTGAAGATCATCTATCGTCTCTGCAGCAGTGCTGCCTTCTTTCTTTTTCATTAGCCTTTTCTTGCCTGACTCGCACTAATCTAAAGACCCAACTTCTTTGGGCGTGGAGAGGAGGGAGAGGGCTAGATGGTGGCATGGAGAAGGGAGAGGGGCAGCCTTGGGGCATGGCTTGGAAGTGGAGTTCTCAAAAGTGGGCACAGATAGGATCTTTTTATAGACTCTGCTGCGCCATACAGTGCTGCATGACCCCGGCCAATCACGTTGCTTGTGCAATCAGATCTAAATCTGATTGATGGAATGATATCACCTGATCCAATCAGATGAGAGACCCATAGGTTGCTCCTCTTAGATGGAACCTAAGACTGGTCAACAGTAGATACCCAAGGGCCACCTAAGTAGAAAACAAAAAGAAGCAAACCCTGCACAGTTTCCATCAATCACGACTTTAGATCTGATGCCACAATCTTCCGTATGGGACTCCAGCAACGTAGTCGATTGCGTGCCCCTATCCATAGGCGCACATCCACCATTGCCATTCCTAAGGCGTGCACCCCCTTTTTCTTAAGTGTTTCTAGGAGAGGGACAAAAGCCTCTATTTGCCCTCCAAAATAGTGCATGAACAACATGGTCAGGAGGCGTCATGGCAGCACTGTATGGTCCAAGATCAAGTTGTCCAACGTTTGACCCCCCAAAGCAAAGTAGTTAATTGAGGCGACATTAATAAGCGATGTATGAAAAATCAAAAATAATGGACCCAATAAAAAGATGCCTATTCTGTGCCCAGCGTGGTTTTTGTCCCTGCGAGAGAACTCCACTAATCCTATTCTGAACCCCATATAATTAATGGCCCCAAAGGGTCTAAAGTAAGCGCACCAACATCCTTTTCCTGTTTCTACCGAACCAAGCATATCCCAAGCGTCATCAACTCAAGCCCTCGTCCCGTCTAAACCCCGGTAACCTTGAGATGCGCCCAAAATGTCAAAAGCATCTTAGTGCCCGAAAGAATAGGTCTTTAGACTTTTAGTGCGCCATGTTTCATGGCAGAAAAGGTCAATTAAAATATGAAAGAAAGAAAAGAAGAGAGAACCATTCTATACGAGTGCTGCAGACCCACAGAAGTATGAAATCTTCAGAAGAGAGTTTTGTTAACAGATCTCCAAACACATGCTGTGTACCCTCTTGAAATCCTAAAAATATTTTGGCAAGAGATCGTGAGTGAATCAAAAAGATACAGATATGTATGAAAACAAGATTATGCTTCGCAAATGTACACTATGACATGAATGATGCCACAAGTGCGCCAGATAATTGATATAGATCCCAGATTATAAGAATTGAGGAGTTTCTAGGTCGCTTTGCAGGCTAGATTCCAGAACCTCAGGACTTCGGGTAAAATGGACTAATGAGCAATGAATCAGTCAATCTTATATCGATTAGAGACGAACTTTCTGTGTTAATACCTCACAGATTTAGCGCCAATATCTCCAAGAAATCCTTGCGGTATAATCATACCTAAGAAATTTCAAAACCTTTAGAAATTATGTGTGCTATATTTTCTTATTTAGAGATCATTCCGAAATCAAATTACCTAAGACAATCTCTAAGAATACATCAAATGTACCTATAAAATTTGAATAACAAAGCATATCAAAGCAGAGGAAAAATTTTTGAAATTATGCCTTCTCGATCCCAATCAGAATCTGCAAACGAACCTGATAACTAAAAATCAGAATTTTCCTTCCATTCGTGGCCTAAGGATGTCTGACCCACAACTCCGCAATCCCAAATAAATGACTGAAATCAAAATGACCTCTTCTTAGCAGTTAGTGGCCTATGTAGCCTTAACTTCCTTGGACAGGCCTTATTCAACTTCTTGAAGTTCTAGTGCCAATTCTCTGTGAAATGGTCCGATTCTCCCTACCATTCATCCCTTGCAGCCTTTGATAAGACCACATTCGAAACCCAACTTGGAAGGTCCGATCCAAGAAAAAATGGATGTACATTTGTTGAGTAAGAATCGTTGGACCCTCCGATCCACAAACTTCTTCTAAATTGCCTTCTCCTGTGAGATTTCTCTTATCCATTGGAATGAAGTGGTCAATAAATAGTGTCCGATCTCCGACACAGCCTCGTAAAAAATGCGTGAAACAATAATAGACTCCTTTCCTATTAATTTTACCTCTTCCTACCGGACCGTATTGCTTTGTGGTGTTATTCATATGCAAGCACCCAGAAATGAGGGTGTTCTATAACTTTTTTGGCATTCAATTTTTGGTGGGCATGTCCGGTGAGGGACTCTTCATGGAGGGCGGACACCACCGACATCCCTACCAATTTCTCTTTAGTGAGAAGGTGTTCGGGCGGAGTGAGCTTCTCTCGTACATTCGCTTCCAGACCTTTATCCCTCCCATTGATTTCGATATTATAAAGTCATGCCAGGGTGGCGCTCGAATTTATTTTCATCATTTTCAGAGAGGATTCTCGAGATAAGTTCTTTCATTTATTCTCCTCTTTCTTCCGCAGAATCCCAAAACGTCCAACCCATGATTGGGATTGGACAAGGGATTATCTATTATTGAGGGCTGGGCTCCTTGCACATTCACCCTTTTTGCAGTGGGCAACATTCGCGGAAATATGCAAAGCGCTTAGATAGTCTAATTCCAGTCTCTCGAGAGTGCCAACTGAATTCTCTCCTATTCCTTAGACATCATTCAACTAACATGCTATAGCCAATATACACCTCAGGATTCTGAATGGCTAGAAGATCGAGTCATGGTGTATTCAAACTATAACACCTTCAAGGTAAACTGCCGATGCACCTCAGATCAAAGAACCAGACACACCACTACAGCATCGAGTCAGTCATCGACGAGAAGGTAGACTTTCTTATGACTACTCGAGGTGATCACGCTCAGTGCCCTCGTTCTCTAAAGAGTTTCTGTACTCTCACTTCGGTGTCTCTATACCATAGACTTAAGACTCATGTACTACAAAGAAGCGATTGTACACTAACCTTTCGGATCAATCACCATCCTTATGATGATCCTACGGTCAGGAGCATTTTATGAGTTAATAAATGAAAATTCATATCTTAAATTTTTAACTCTTGAAAATATGAATTATCATTACCATTAACTCAAGGGATGTATCACAGACACTAAATATACTTATGTGATAGAAAATAATCCACTTTATTATTTATAGTAAAAATTATAATTTTGCCCTTAGAAGTGTATTACAAGTGTCAGTCAATTCTGACTTCTAGAGTACTCATATCCCTAAAACAACCTCCCCAACTCTTGATCTAAAAGCCCAAAATTGCCTACAAATCCTAAAAGTCATCTTCTCAAGGTGCGGCTTCGATAATTCTTCCAATCCCATATATCTATTGAAAACTTCATTTTAAATAATAGTATCAACACTATCCTGAAGTGCATTTATATTCTATTTTCTGGCCCTGGGATCGAGGATAGTATTGTAAGCAGATTGGAGCCTCACGGCCCGTTGTATAAACCATTAGAAGAAGAGAATGTTCCTCGACCTCGCCTGCACCCTGACTACTGTTGGATAATTTACCCTGCGGAGCCAAGCGACACTCGAACTCTTATCCCAGTTTGACCCTTACCGACCCTCAACCGTGATGAACCCTTCTTTGAAATGGCTAATCAAATTCTGCTCTGAAAGTGGAAGCCAACCAACGAAGAATTCGAGTTGTCCGGGTAAAATCCAAGTAACTGCCTCCCGATGTTGTCTCATATGTGAAAATTTTTGGTTGAGAACCTATTAGCACCTCTAGAAGAATAGCACCCCATAAAGCAGAGGGACTTATATTTGAGCTTGCAACCATGTTATACTTTACCAGCATCATAATGACAAGTTAATGGGCATACATTTTCATAAAAGGCCAATCTCTACTATATGGCGTGTTAAATACGTAATATTCTCATATCACCTCTTACCCGGTAAAACGTGTCTCATGTACTTGATAAGAAATGCCCTCCCCTTCCATAGCTTCTGATTGCCCGTGGAATAGACATTAATATTACATCTCCCGTTCGTGTTGCGCATTCTTGGCGTGTTAGTGGCCATATCGAGACTAATCGCAATCTTGTGTGGTGGAACATCTTTTTCCAACCTGACGTTCTTCCACTCATCTTTCCAGGTCTCGCATCATACCCTATAAAAAATAGGATCTGCCAGCCTCCCTCCCCAGCTCTGTTGCCCCTTCATCGTTGACAATCGTTACCATCCTACGAACAAATAGTGGGAGTGTTTGCATGGAGGTCCCTCGAAGAGGCAGTTCACCCCTGAAATTTGGAGTTCCTTCCTCGGAAATTACCATATTGAAGTCACTCCCCACACCCTCATGACCAGTTAGGCTTACCGTTACTCCGTTTCGTCATCTATAGTAGCGTCAACATTGCGGTGTTATACGGATCTTTCTTACCTCAAAATCCTTTCAGACCTCAGAAAAGCATCATAATACCAAGGTTCGGCCTTCTTTCCTACGTAGGTTCCTTCTCATCTCCCTTGCAATCTTCTACTCTGTGGAGACTCTGAATACATTCTTGCTCCCTATGACTACCTCATGATCGTGTCATCGGCAATAGTGCGTAGAGATTATAGTACTTCAAGTTAGGATTCTGTGGTTTTGTCACAAGCCCGATAACACTTGAGTGCGCGACACATCTACATCATTTCCAGGACATCCGCCCTCGAGATTGCCAGAGAACTGGCCTTCCAATTTAGTACCTCTCGCCTACCTTCAACAACATTGTGCATTTCTTATTCGGATAGCTCCATATAGTTGTGTGCCCCATATGGGCACATCTTCTTCTCTGAATAATGAGTTATGCAAATGAAACTGCTTCTACCTTGCCCAGGAGAGTCTGCAACACTTTCGGATTACTTTTCTTACTCATCTTCAAAAAGGTTCTCTTTCCTATTTACGTATATATTCCGTGCCTTATAAAGCTCAACCTTTCGAGGAGTGCGTGAGGTATCATCTTTCTTGTGCGATAATGCCTGCACTCACGCAGAAGTCGTAGTACTATCGGATTCCTATCTCATAGATAGAGCCCCGTTCGGTCATGTACCCTATGAATACAAAGTATTGCGCTTCATTCCTACCGTGTTCCCTCTTCTATGAGTACGTAGAAATCTGCCGGTGGTTCTTGGGCATAATATCTAATAGTACGTTTAACTCTGCCGATGCGCATACCAACCATCTACTCGGCAAAATGTAGTACTCTCTTATTTCAGACCTTTATATACAGCAATGTGAAGTAATCATTCATCGTTCTAACATGCGATGCGGAAAGGACCCAACATGAGCGCCTTTCCTGAACCGACCTAATGCTATGTGTAAAAGACACCAATGAGTCTTAGCAAAAATCTTTTCCGTCATTGTTGACTTATTCAATTCCCACAAATGCCCATTTTGAGAGCAAACATCCCATATAGCGGGTTAAAAAAAACCTGCGTGTCTAAATGAACTCTTCCACACCATATCTGCGAGAACGCATTGCAACATTGAGGCTATTGAAATCCACATATGGGTTTGACTTGTGTAGCAAGCCTCTTGAAATGACTTGTGATAGCGCTATCATGCACAAATTGAAGGTTGTGAAAAGCTAAGTCTGAACACTTGTTTCCCAAATCAACATAGCCTAATACCTTGACCCCTCTCCTTCAGCATGCTACTGTGATCCCGATTTGTAAGAAACCCAGGTCCGACCGATATAGGTTTCCAACTATCGAAACCCATAAGCTCTTGCTGCAAGTGAAACTATTCGTTAGAAGGCAGAGTTGCATATGAGACAACAGCGAACCAAGCAAAGCATGTTACAATGTCGTGTAGAAAATGAAGTGAATTTTTAGCCCATAAAGCTAAACTCCACGAAACTCATTGATTGAACTTCAAAGAAGAAGATCATAGCTGGCAGCGGTACTCACCCAAACGCCTTTCGAGCTTACTGCCTATAACAATTTTTGCCCCTAACTTAAATTCGTGCGCGCCTTGAATCGAGTCTCAGCATTAGTTATCGAATCATGAGCTACCCGAGACTATCTTTTCTAGCGGATAGGAGCAAGTTCCCATTGGAGCACCCCGCGTAGCCAATCTTTGTTACCAGTCAACTATGTTACTGATGAATCTATCACACCGCCTGACGCGAACTTGGTTTGAGTGCATATGTCGGAGACCAGATGCTATACCTCGCCTAACGCTTAGTCCTATCATCATAACACATGGCACGAAGCGTTGAAGTTATGGTCACGAAATAATCGAGTATCCTGGCGAGTCCGATTCTTCGTCTACAGGAGAGGTGATAGAGAGGAGGAGTGTTCAGTATCACAACAATGTTATACACTCCCAATTAGCCTAGCATGAGGAGGAAACATTTCCTCTAAATCCTCTAGAAATAGTACCCTAAGGTTACCTTCAGCGAGACCGTAAAAATCCTTTTTCGACTCTTGAGGTGCAAGGAGGTATGTAAATGGATTGGCTTAACCTTAAGGTTCGTATGCAATTTGGGTGTGCCTGGAGCTGCCTCCCCAGATTTGCCTCTGAGTCTGAGAACTTCCATTTTTGCAAAGTAGCCTTAGCCGATTTGAAAATTGCGTGCTTTCCAGGTCCTTGCACCTCCTCTATATCTTGATGAAATATACATCTTGTATGTTATAATGAGAAAAATTTGAATGGCTGACTATAGATAGTAAGGGTCTCTGTCTGGAAAAAAATATATGCTCGACTCAATCAGAATCAACATCTGAAACAATCTCTATGGATAGAGATCTGTGTTCTAAGCGATTAATCAATTACATGCCTTCTGCGATCTCTCTTAAAGGAGAATGATTGACTACTGAAATCTAGGAGGCTTCTGTGCTACTAGGAACCTAAACAGTTAACCCGAAAAACTAGTGCTCCCGCTTTGTGTGGAAATCTCTGCTTATGACAATGAAGCCAAGACAAAACCCCCATCCATTCTCTTCGAAGAATTGAAGCATACAAACCTTTTGGTTCTATACTGGTTACCACCCCCCATCGATAAAACCGATTATCTCAATAACAGTTGTCGGATGGCCTGCACCTATTTTTGTGGCAGGCTCGCAAACGTGCTGTTACCAAGTCAAGTGGTTTAAATTGCTTGTGTGAAGAAAGAAACCACCATTCTTGACATCTGGAGATGAGAGGTGCAGTTTAACAAACAGTATCCCTAAAGAAAATCAGATAGGTCTATGAAGCTCATCATGGATCGGACCATATCTAATAAGGTCCTATTCCTCCATTCTAAAATCTCGTTGAGTTGAGGTATTCCTGGTGGAGTCCATTGAGAGACTATGCCATTTTCTTTGAGATAGTCCAAGAATTTTCGACTAAGATATTTACCACCTCGATCTGATCGAAGAACCTTAATGAGTTTTTCAATTTGCTTTTCTACTTCATGTCTGAATTCTTTGAACTTGTCAAACGTTTCAGACTTGTGACTCATAAGATAGACATATCCATACCTAGATAAATTATCGATAAAGGTTATGAAGTAGACTAAGTTGCCTCTAATCGGCACATCGAATGGGCCGCACACATCTGTATGTACTAGGGCAAGAAGATCCATGGCCCTTTTTCCATGTCCTACAAAAGAAAACTTAGTCATTTTGCCATGAAGACAGAATTCACAAATTGGATATGACTTGAAAGTCAATGGACTCAATAGCCCAATTTTCTCTAATTTGTTAACCCTATCTTCTGCTATATGACCTAATCTTAGGTACCATAGATACTTATCATTAGGACTATCCCTAGGACGTTTTGATTTTATGGCATTCATATTTTGCTCAAAGTTAAAAATAGATACATCAACATGTAACTGATAAAGATTGTTAATAAGGAAATCATTTATAATTTTATTTTTTTCATAAAGAATGTTACAATGGTCCTTAAGATAGCTAATTATATAGCCTTCTAATGCAAGGTAAGAAATAGAAATCAAATTTCTGCTTGCTGCAGGCACATAATAATAGTCTTTTAATACTAAGTCTAAACCAGATGATAGTCGAAGAGGGTATGTTCCTACGGCCACGGCAGCAACTGTTGCTCCATTTTCGATGCATAGGATCATCTCACCATCCCTCAGCCTCCTGCTATCCTTAAGACTCTGCATAGAAGTGCACAAGTGAGCACTAGAACCATCGTTGAGCACCCAACTAGATGCAGAAGAAATCGTAAGGTTAGACTCAATAACAAGCATACCTTCAGGAGGATCTGCCTCCTTCTTCTTTAGGATGGTCAGGTATGTAGGGCAGTTTCGCTTTCAGTAGCCGTCATTATTGCAATGAAAATACTTTTCTTTATTAGCAGTCTTCTTCTTCAGCTCTACCTTTTTCTTCTTTCCTCCTTCCATCTTCTGCTTTTTCATAGACTTCTTCTTCTTTCCGAAAGACTTTCTTTTGGAAGAAGTCTGTTCCATAGCAAGTACTAAGTTTTTAGAACCTTTCATGGAAAGCTTAGTGGTAACCAGCATGTTCATAAGTTTGGCCAAGGAGTTTTGAAGTTTATGCATATGGTAGTTCATGATGAACTGCCCATACGCATCAGTCAAGATTTGCAGAATTATGTCATTCTGCAGATCCAAGTCTAACCTCACTCCAAGCTTCTCAAGTTCTTCCAAGTCCTTGATCATTATCAGACAATGATCTTGGACTGACTGCCCATCACGCATTTTAGCCTTAAACAGTCATTTAGTGACTTGATACTTGGCTGCACGACTCTGTTCACTTAACATCTCCTGTAGGTAAGCCAACATTTGGTGAGCAGTTCTGATATCTTCATGTTGGTGCTGAAGCTCATCAGACATCGAGCCCAACATGTAGTATCTAGCTTTATTATCTTCGTCAGTCCACTTATCTAGAGATGCTCTCTGTTCAGCGGATGGACGAGCTGATAAGGTGGGAGGGTCCTGGTTCAATACATGAGTTAACTTTTTAGAACCTAAAATGATTTTGAAGTTTCGGAGCCAATCCTTGTAATTTGGTCTGGTCAGTCTATGGGTGTCCAGGATTCATGCTAGTGGGTTGGATGCAGATATTTTTCTATAGAGAGTCAAAGTTTCTAGTTAAATATTATAATTAAGACTTAACCAATTTATTTAGAGATTTTATTTTTAAATAAATTAGCTCCAACTATTTTCTTGCATCCCTATACTTCCTCTGTAGAGATGCGAAAATCTCCATGATTACTAATTTCTAGTGGGTGGTGCGGTCCCACCGACTTACTCATCATCTCACCTAACAGTTATTGGTGATGGGTTTGCCAATGGGTGAACAACTCTTGTTCAATAATTCTCTAATCATGGTGCGCTCAAACTTGGTCTCTAATTCATGAATCTCACCATATCCGAAATATTGATCCACTCCTTAGTTAAGTTAGACCCACCATTTGCATAGATTGAATTTCTAATTGAGTCTCTCACCGTATCCAGAATATTGAGCCCAATTCATCCTCCAGCCTGTAGCATCCAATGCCTAATAGACATAGTTGCATTTTTTTTGTGCAACTGAGCCACTTTAACCAGTTGAGAACAATCAACCCCATGAAGGGCCCGCACATTTACAATAGCGGAAGATCTTAAACTTAATCTTTTCTTAGGAAGATTTGATTTAGGTCTCATTAAACTAGACTTGACATAGTCATAACCATTATGACTAACCTAGTGGCATGGGTTAGCTCGGATTATTGACCACCTCAGATCAGAACTGAGTCAACAAACATGGCCAGGTAAGTGAGACCGGTGGAAGGGATATGCCATTAACTCGATAAGAATACATTCGAGTCGAGTAGCTCTCAATTAAAAATCAGTTGATCGTATCTGCCAAACTTACCTTAGACACCAAATTATTGAGACAGACTCAATCAGGTTAGCCTACAATCCAGACTCTAACCATTGAGCCTAGTTAGGTCTTAGCTTTATCGATCACTCACGTGACTCGATCTTGACCTAGATTTAATCCTATTAGGCTAGTCAATTTAAGCATTGTTGATTCCATCTATCCAACTCTTGATTTAGTTTGATCAACCGCTAGACCAAATTGAGCTACCCAAGCCCAAACCTAGATTTATGAATATGTCTTAGATCTGAAATTCTCAATTTTAGATCTAATTGATATTTCATAAATTTAATTCTTAATTAAGTTAGGGTTCTTAAATAAAACATATAAATAAGATCCTAAGGTTTCAGGATCTAGGATTTTGCAGAAAGTAAGTTTTTAATTTCTAATTAAAGACGAACGCGCAGCACTTCTACACATCATAA
This sequence comes from Cocos nucifera, assembly GCA_006176705.1. Lineage (NCBI taxonomy): Eukaryota > Viridiplantae > Streptophyta > Magnoliopsida > Arecales > Arecaceae > Cocos > Cocos nucifera. The sequence goes on from QRFJ01001710.1 coordinate 213,618, forward strand.
GAACACCCGATCGAATGAAAGGAGAGGGTCTTTAATCCCTACTTTATTCTTATGACCGGACGGCCAAGAGGAATGCCTTAATCAGAAAAACAACTAATCTACAAAAACTAATTAGATCTAAGCATATATCTTATATAAAAATAGATCTAATTAAAACATATTTTGTATATATCACATATATCATGCATGTATGTTTTTCAGATCTAAATTATCTCATAATCATCTAAAAAATTAAATTTAAATTTGATCTTATCAAATAAAATTTAGTCTAGACCTATTTGCAGAACTATTCTACAACTTGTCTAAACAAACAACTATCATATCTCATATGAACAAATTTAATTTAATTTATTTTTTATTTTTAGATATGATTATAATATTTATAATATCAAAAAATAAAACATAAATAGATCTAAAAATTATATTAAATTAAATAAAAAATATGATTATACTAGACTACAGATAGAATAATTCTATACTTAGTCTAGTTATGTATCTCATACATATTAGATCTTGATTAATTAACTTTAATTTTTTATTTTTTTAATTTTAAATCTAATCATATATCATGTGATATCTAAAATTATTAATTAATTAGATTAAACTAGATCTAAAAAAAATTTATAAGAACCTGGCCCTGATACCAGTTGAAGAAAAATCCTGATTTTTTGGATCAGGTTCGTTCAGATCTGATTGGATCGAGAGACATATTTCAAAAATTTTCTCTTAGATTCTAATCAGATCTGATATTTTTTAGATCTAATTTTATGATCTGATAAATAAAAAAATATAACTAAATTAATTTTAAATTAATTTTATCTTGATTCTGGGTAATCTGATTACCCGTTGATGATCCTACCAAAGCCCTGAGGTTCTGGATCTAGCCATGCAAGCACCTGGCCTCTATCGGTATCCACTCAGACTGCATCTAGAGATCTTCTCCTTCTCTTTCTTTTCTCCAAAAATTAGATTCGAATCTGATTTGGAGAATCTTCAAAACTTCTTCTGAAGATCACCCATCGTCTCTGCAGCAGTGCTGCCTTCTTCCTTTTTCGTCAGCCTTTCCTTGCCTGACTCGCACTAATTTGAAGGCCCAACTTCTTTGAGCATGGAGAGGAGGGAGAGGGACAGATGGTGGCTTGGAGAAGAGAGAGGGGCAGCCTTGGGGCATGGCTTGAAAGAGGAGTTCTCAAAAGTGGGCCCAGATAGGATCTTTTTATAGACTCTGCTGCGCCATGCAGTGCTGCATCATCCCGGTCAATCATGTTGCTTCATGCAATCAGATCTAAATATGATTGATGGGATGACATCACCTAATCCAACCAGATGAGAGACCCACAAGTTCATTCTTAGATGGCACCTAAGACTGGTCAAAGTAGATACCCAAGGGCCACCTAAGTAGAAACCAAGAAGCAACCTGGAGTCCCATCCGTATAGGACTCCAGCATCCCTATCCATGGGCACACACCATCGTAAGCATGCACCCCCTTCTTTTCAATTTCCAGAGAGGAGACAAGCCCCTATTTGCTCTCCAATAAGTGCATGACACATGGGCAGATGTCCAAGGATCAAAGATCAACGTTTGATCAAGTCAAAATACTAGAATTAGCAGGTGACAGAAAATGGCAGGTGTTGTCTCAAATTTATCTCATAAATTAAGACAATCCTTTTCTGACTTGGACAAGCTTTAGTCAGATCAAGTAAAGGTACCTGAGTGAGCATAAACTCATTTGGCTCAGTCGAGATAACTTTTATGATAGAAAAAGAAGAACGTTAGGCTCAATCGTATGCTAGCACGATTTTCTTGAACCTAATTGAATCTTATTCAAATCAATTGAACTGGGTTAGTCCAATTAATGATATTCAGATCTAAACCCTTGTTTGTGTGAATCTAGTTAGGTTCAGTTCTGTATGGTAATGGGACATGTCATGATCTGCATCATCGATATCATTGAAACTCCTTTCGATAGATCAGAATTCTTCTGATTCAGACAACTTAGAATGATCGATCATCTAAATTATTCTAATTGCTCCCAAAATCCACCAGTGACACCTAGCAGCATATGGTGGCAACCCATCAAAACTGAAAATGAACCTCTCGGTGCAGCTACTTATGTGATTAAGTTTTTCTATTTTGAGCCCCGATCAGATTAGGGTTAAGGTGAACTTGTCAAACCCTAATTTCTATCATATGATTTAATCATTCGATTCAAGTTCGATGTGAAAATCTTAATAGAAACTTTTTCTATTATTTCACTCTCTATCATGGCCATGGGCTTATGGACTTGATTCTCATGATCATCATAGGGCTGCTCCTCATCCACCAAGGTAGATAGATTCCATCTTGGTGCAATCCAATTCCTACAATGAACATACTATAGCCAACATACATGTCAAATTTTCAAATGGCTAGGAGATCGAGTCATGGTGTATTCAAACTATAACACCCTCAAGGTGAACTGTTGATGCACCTCAGATCAAAGAATCATACACACCACTGCAGCATCGAGTCAGTCATCGATGAGAAGGTAGACTTCCTTATGACTACTCGAGGTGGTCACGCTCAGTGCCCTCATTCTCTAACAAGTATCTGTACTCTCGCTCTGGTATCTCTACACCATAGACTTAAGACTCATCTACTATAAAGAAGCGATTGTACACTAATCTTCCAGATCAATCACCATCCTCATGATGATCCTACGATCAGGAGCATTTTATGAGTTAATAAATAAAAATTCATGTCTTAAATTTTTGACTCTTGAAAATATGAATTATCATTACCATTAACTCAAGAGATGTATCACAGACACTAAATACACTTATGTGATAGAAAATAATTCACTTTATTATTTATAGTCAAAATTATAATTTTATCCTTAGAAGTGTATTACAAGTGTCAGTCAATTCTGACTTCTAGGGCACTCATATCTAATAACGAACTCCTCACTTTCATGGATGCTTTTTTTGGCTATATCCAAATTCAGATGGCACCAGAGGATGAGAAAAAAATTATTTTTATTACTGACTGTGGTCTTTATTATTACAGGATCATGCCTTTTAGACTCAAAAAATAGGAGCAACATTCCAGCACCTGATCAATAAGATCTTCAAGGAGCAGATCGGTTGCAATATGGAGGTATATGTAGATGACATGCTTGTCAAGAGCCAAATCTTAGCAAATCATGTAGCCGATCTTGAAGAAATCTTTAGCACTCTTTGGAAGTATAAGATGAAGTTAAACCCTACCAAATGCATCTTTGGTGTAACTTTGGAAAAATTCTTGGGGTTCATGGTGTCAAGATGCGAAATTGAGGCAAATCCAAAAGAAATTTGGGCCATTTAAGAGATGACCGCTCCAAAATCGATAAAGAAAGTTTAGCACCTAATCAAAAAAGTGGCGGCTTTGAACCGCTTTATCTTAATGTCGGTCGAGCGGTGTATGCCCTTCTTTTGAGTCCTCAAATAGCCTAGAAACTTCTGCTGGGACTCCAAATGTCAATAGACATTTGAAGAACTCAAAAGCTATCTTGGCTCACCTCCTTTACTGGCCAAGCCCGAATCTAAAGAAGAATTATTTTTGTACCTGACAGTCTCTTCGATGACCCTTGCAGCAGTCCTAGTCAAGGAAGAGGTGAATGTACAGTGGCCGATCTACTACATAAGCCGAGTCTTGAGGGACACTGAGATCAGGTATACTAAGCTAGAAAAACTAACTTATGCTTTACTAATTATAGCCTGGAGACTTCGACCTTACTTCTAAGAATACACCATAATCCTTCTCACTGATCAACCAATCAAGGTAGTTCTTCATCGAGCAGATGCCTTCGGAAGAATCACGAAATGGGCAATTGAACTTATAAAATTTGACATCATGTTTTAACCTCGGCCGTTGATCAAAGCTCAAATACTAGCAAATTTCATAGTGGAATGCACTATCTCAGATGAGGTCGAACTTGAATAGAATGAAGTCAGCATTCCATGGCTACAGTCGAGCTCTAATGAAGAAAGTGCTGATCTTTTTGAAGGCTTCTAGGTATTGTATGTGGATGGCTCATCCAATGCTTGGGGCGCAAGCACTGGGTTGATCTTAGTAAACCTGGAAGGAGTCATTACCGAATATGTGTTGTGCTTTGAGATTTTGGCAACTAATAATGGAGCCGAATATGAAGTTTTGATAGTAGGATTAAGGATAGCCAAAGAGTTAAAAATGGACCAACTATAAGCTTACAGTGATTCTCAACTAGTGGTTGGACAAGTTAGTGGTAACTACGAAGCTCGAAAAGAAAGCATGATAAAATATCTCAAGAAAGTAAAGAACTTAACTCCGATCCTTAGTAGCTTTAGCATTCAGCAGATTTCAAAAGCAGAAAATGCCAGGGCTGACCTTCTCTCTAAATTGGCCACACTAGCTCTAGTCGAACTACCTAAGGGAGTCTTCTTTGAAGTCTTGAAATGCCTGAGCTTGAAAGAACCGTAGTCTATGATGTAGGTCGAGCATGAATAGAGCTGGATTGACCCACTGCTCACTTATCTCAAAGATGGAGTTCTGCCCCATGACCCAAAAGAAGCTCAAAAATTATGAAATCAGGCCTTTTGGTATGTTCTCTATGAGGAAAAGTTGTATAAAAGATTATATTCGCTACCACTCTTAAGATGTCTTCGACCTTCTGAAGCCGACTTTGCATTATGAAAAATGCACGAAGGATTCTGTGGGAGTCATCTAAAAGCCAGATCTCTATCTCATAAACTACTTCAATAGGGCTACTATTGGCTAACTATGTATAATGATTCTGTTGGTGCGAAATCTGATTGCTGTCGGAGAAGTACTAAAGTTGGAGAAGTCGAGATCACCATCGATGATCTGCAAAATAAGTCTCGTCCAGAGTCCGGGGTGGTGGCTCCAGCAAGACCCTTCGATGGTCAAGTTAGCTTTTTCAGCCAACAGAAATGGAGTGCTCAATCAAGAAAGTTGCAGAGTTTTTGGGAGAAAGAAAAGAGCTTAGAGAAAATGTATCTGGAGGATCCTTTTTATAGATAGAGCCTGTAACAAACTGATAGTGACAGTCGTAACTATCGGATAGTGGGCCGCTTGAAGCCACATGGAGTTTGTTACAAAAGATAGTGTTTATTGTCGTGAGGTGCCAGTCCATTTGAGATTTGATAGTCAAAGTTCGGAGGGATGGATGTCGGTTGGTGATGACCTTTGAGCTGTATCAATTCTAGAGGAGTTTGGACTTATCTAAGATAGTCTGGATGTGGGTCGGTTCATGCCGTGTACGAGATCAAACTCATGCGGAGACCTTCCTAGATGACTGTGGGGAGTTTGGCCACTGGAGGAGTCCGGAAGGAGTTCGATCATTGGAGGAATCCGAAAGGAGTTTGGCTATTGGAGGAGTCCAAAAGGAATTTGACCGCTTGAGGGGTCCAAAAGGAGTTCGACTGCTGGAGGAGTCTGGAAGGAGTTCGGCTACTGGAGGGGTCCAGGAGGAGTTTTGCTATTAGAGAAAGAATTTTCGATCAAAGTTCTTCTATGATTACCAGTTATATTGGGCTAAGTATCAGACTGGACTTCGGTGGGAGCGAGGTTTATCCCCAACAATAGTCCTCCTACTCTCGAGTTTGAAATTTGAAGGAAGGAAGGAAAAAAGGCAACGACCGAAGTTCGATCAGGATGAGATGTTTTGGTATTTACCGTACTGGCACCGAAACTTTCTAAGTCTGAAATGAATCTGAAAAGATGGCCCTTCGAATCTTCCACGAAAACTCTACCATAGGGATGGCATCATAAAGACTCTGCCCATCGTCGCTCCTCTGTCATGATGAGTGGGATATATGGCGCATGCTGATCGACCGAAGTCGATCCACAATCATAATTGCTTTGGGTTACCTCTGGCTATTTAAAGCCTTCTTTTATTATTCGAAAGTCATCCCTGCCTGAGTCTTTTTCTTTCTTCGGCCCCCGTTCACCTTCTTTCCATGGATCTCATCCTTCTCTCACCTTCCTGAGCTCCGAACATCCTTTTAATTGATCCTCATCGTGTCCATCGTCCTTTCATCCTTTTCGAACAGTTTAGGTCAGTTTTCTAACCCTTCTCTTAGGTTATTCATGCTTATCACTTCTGGCTCCTTATTTTTCTAATTTTTTTGGGGGGGTTTTCTTGGGGTTCATCTCGATCTGAATGTCTTTCGAAACATCCCACTCCATTGGTTTGTGGGGCTCGACCAGACCAACCTTCTTGGATTTTGCACCCCTGGTCGAGGTAGAACCTAGGAACATGTCCCGCTCGTCTTTTGCTCCAAACACCATCCCATCCATCCTTACCCCGGACGATCTTTCTCTGATCTGAATCTAATATGGAATTCCTTCAGAATATGACTTTGAACTCCCCAGCTCCAACGATTGGGTCAGCTCTCCTCCAATCAGCCAATTTTGTTTGTACTTAGAAGCTTTGCGTGATGGGCTTAGAATCCCGCTGCCCCCATTCATAGTTGCCCTCTTTCGATTTTTAAACATCCCCTTCGCATCTATCATATTGAACTCCTTTCGGTTCGTCATAGGTTTTCTCTCTCTCTATCGATTGATAGAAGTCCAGCTGACCATTTTGCTTTTTAAAAATTTCTATACCTTTAAGCACCATCTTTCTGCGAAGGATTGGTGGTACTTTTTCTCCTAGATCAACAAGAAGGGGTTATTAAAAGGTGCCCCTTCTTCCATTCACAACTGGAAGAAAAAGTTCTTTTTTGTATATTGCCCGACCTTGCCATTAGGTCTTCCTTCATGGGGTTATATTAGAGAGTCAGTTCTTCAAGCTCCTAGCTTAGATGGAGCTAACCTTGATTCCTCTGATAAACTTAAGGTGTACCAAGCTCCTCCTCTTTCTGACCTTCTAAAGGAACAGACCTTGTTCAACTTGGATCGAGTCCCTATGATCCTATTGGTACATTTTTTGATTTTTGAATCTATACGATTTCGCGCACGTGTATTGCTACTGACTGCTCTTCTTTTTTTGCTACAGAAATGGATGCACAAGCTGCCAAGATGCTTACCAAAGGGCTCTTCACTAGGAATAGGAAAGGAAAGGCGCAAGAAGATGGCTTAAAGAGGGCGAATATCGGTGTTTCCAGCTCTGGAGTCCCCGCCTCCACTGTCACTGCGTCCGAGGTCATCATCAGCACCGAGATTGCCTTAACTGTCGAGGTCGACACTACTAGCATGGGCTCGATGCCTTCCATGCCCTTAGGTCCCTCCAGCAGGGATTGGATTTTGGAGCTTCCTATCAGAAAAGAGATAGGAGAGAGAAGAAAAAAAAGCCATTACGAAGACGTCCTGTAAGGCTCGCTTAGACGGACTGGATGGCAACGACAACGAATGAGGGGAGGATCCCTTTGATGACCCAAAGATCATTCGAGATCTTGCTAATAGGTTTGGCATGCCTAAGGTGATGGACTAGATGGCCGACGTAAACCCATGGTAGCTCATCTGGAGTTCTCTCGAAACCATTCTCAAGGTGATTGCTCCGTTGCTCGACTCTTTCTTTTCTCTCCTGCACTCTTCTTCTTCTCTCCTTCTTCTTTTTCTTTCTTTTTTTAAACACCAATCATTTGTTGCAGTCGGATCATCAGATGCTCGCTCACATCAAGAGGGCACATTGTTAGGAGGTGGAGGCACAGAAGACCCAGGAGGACCTTCGAGCTGAGGTCCGCCATGTTCAAGAGAGGGTCGACGAGGTTGAGCATCTTGTCAAGGAGAAGATGGTGGACATCGAAAGTCTTCAGGATGCGCTCCATGAAGAGGAGTTCGCCTCGGTCGGATTGAAGGCTGCACTGGCCCTAGAGGAGGAGAGGAGGAAGGAAGCTAAAAATAGGGTCGCCGAACTGGAGATCCAAATGATGAAGTCGATCTCGGAGGCAATGACTCAGGCCGTGAAAGAGTTCAAGACCTCTCTCGAGATGCGGAATCTGAACGTCGAGTTCGGTCAGGAAGCATTTATCAAGGGTTTCGAGCTCTGCGAAGGTAGGATAGCCCGAATGTTTTTCGAGCTCAATCTTGGCTTTCTAGAGGAGGAGGAAGACGACGTGGAGGTGGGACCATCTAATGCTATAGTCGACCTTTCCTTTGATGAGCTTGCTTCTAGCCCATCTGAACCTATCGTAGAGGTGCCCAAACCAGTTCAGAAATCTGAGGTGGTCGAGAGCGATCCAGCTCGACCCTCTGAGGTTGAGATTCTCGAGTAGTTGTACTCATTTTTTTTTGTATCTTGTACTCAAAAGTTTTGATTAAATGATGTGAATTTTTTTCTTACCCTTGAGCGCTTTTCGTATCTCTAATGCAGTCTCCCACCAATGCTGATCCACTGCCTCAGGGGGTTTCGATAAAGCGCTTGATAAAGAACTTGAGGAAGGAAGTTCATCTTCTAAGGAAGAAGTTGAAGAAGATGGAGGATGACCTTCGAGCCTCATGAAAGAATGCTTCTAAGGTGACCAAAGAGGTCACTCGCCTCCGAGGCTTGCATATGAAGGAAGTGGTGAGCTTCAGTATCCAAAAGGACAGCTTTGAGAAGGAGGTCGCTGAACTCAAAAGAAATACCATCGACAAGTCCTGGGCACTGACAGTGAAGATCAACTCTCTTGAAGCTGACCTAAAGGATGTCGAAGAAAAGATCCATCTTCTAGAAGGAAGCTCGCCATGGTCTACCGACAAGACCCGGTATGACTCGGACTGGTCAATAAAGTTTTTTCAGCTTTAGAAGCAGCTGCAAGATACTAAGGATTGGCATAATAGCTACCGAGTGACCTGGGCAGAGAAGATGTCCAGGCTTAAAGATGAGCTCAAGGTTGCCAGAGATGAGGCAGCTCATCTTCGGAAGTGATTGCATAATAATCAGAGAGCCAGTGCGAGTGGTGAGTCAGAGGAGATGGCTTCCTTGAAGAGGATCATTGGCGAGCTTTCAGAGGCAGTTGGGGTGGAGCAGGCCGAGGTTCAATGGTTGAAACTTCAGCTTGCCTATGAACATCGGGCTGTCGAGGACGTGGAGGCCGAGTCTGAAGTTTTAAGAAGACAGCAGCGAGAGCAATAGGGTAAGTTTCATCTCGCTAATAGAATGTATGTAGATGATCTCTTCCAGAAGAAGGAGGTTGAGGAGGAGATCCTTAGGCTAAAGCAAGCCTTGGTGATGGCCGGAGCTGGCAGTTTGAAGTTCGAAGAATCCAGTTCGCCTTAAAGCTTTGGCCTCTTCCCCCTCATTTTTCTTTTTTTTAGTGTAATCGGCCTTGTTGGCCTATACTTTGGTTGTAATAAACTCATTTTTATAATGGAATAATATATTTTTTGCTATTTTCATTTTGCATGAACCTGAGGTCTATTTGCGGCCTTAGCTTGTTTACCTCATTTTTTTTCTCTGTCATTTTCTTATGAAATGCTTGTTGTGAATGCCGAGCTCGTTGTGGACACCGGACTTATTGTGGATGTCGAACTAAGACTTCTCTTGCAAATCAGAATAAGATTCTGCATTTCGCATTTGATGTAATCAGGTCACCATGGAAAAGCATGTGTAAGGATTCTCCACCAAGCTTCTTTCTTCTCCACATCTTTGGTCTACAAGGTTTTGACTTTTGCTCATGTTAGGATGAGGCTTTCCTTTTATTCTTAACATGGCTTACAGGGGTGCATTAGGATCATCGATAGGATCTCTTCCTCCATCCTATCTTATATCGATGAGGTTGTCGACTTTGCTCATGTTAGGATGAGGTTCTCCTCCTGTTCCTAACGTGGCTCATGGGGGCACATTTTGGGCCACTGAATTGGTCTCTCCCCCCATCCCATCTTAAATGGACGAGGTCTTCGACTTTGCTCACATTAGGATGAGGTTCTCCTTCTATTTCTAACGAACTGTAGGGGCATATTAGGATCGTTGTCAGGGCCTCTTTCCTCATCTCGTCTAAAATGAATGAGGCCTTTGACTTTGCTCACATTAGGACAAGGTTCTTCTTTTTATTTCTAATGAGCTATAGGGGCATATTAGGATCGTTGTCAGGGCCTCTTCCCTCATCTCATCTAAAATGAACGAGGCCTTCGACTTTGCTCATGTTAGGATAAGGTTCTCCTCCTATTCTTAATGGGCTGTATGGGCACATTAGGGCCGTTGTCAGGATCTCCTCTCTCATCTTATCTAAAATGAATGAGGTCTTCGATTTTGCTCACATTAGGATGAGGTTCTCCTCCTGTTCCTTACAGACTGTAGGAGCACATTAGGATCATTGTCAGGGTCTCTTCTCTCATCTCGTCTGAAATGAATGAGGTCTTCGATTTTGCTCACGTTAGGATAAGGTTCTCCTCCTGTTCCTAATGGGCTGTATTTGTTGTGAGATCAAGTTCGGGGGTAGTCCTCCTTTATCATTGGTATACAATAAAGATTAGGATGTTGAAGTAGAGAAATTTCATTATAATCAAATCATCAGTAATACATTCATAGATTTTCTGAATTTCATGATCGAGGTAGGTCTCCCTCCCGAGTTTCTTCAAGTAGTACGTCCCAGATCGGACGACCTTCATGACCTCATAGGGTCCTTCTCAATTTGAGGCAAGCTTCCCCTGCCGCTGAGACTGAGAGGTAGTGGCTCACCAAAGCACTATGTTTTCCACTCTGAACATTTTACCTCAGACTCTAGAGTCATAGTATTAGGCCACCCTTCTCTTGTATGCTGCCATCCGAACTTGGGCTTCCTCTCTTTCTTCTTCTAATAGGTCGAGGTTGGCTCTGCGGTCCTACGGATTATGCTGCTTGTTGAAAGCCACTACCCACGCCGATGGAAGTTTAAGTTCGATCGGGATGACTGTCTCTATTCCAAAAGTTAAGATTAATGGTATTTCTCCAGTCGGTAGCCTTTGGATAGTGCCGTATGCCCACAGAATATGATAGAGTTCGTCCATCCAGGCCCCTCTTGCTCTTTCGAGTCTTATCTTGATGCCTTGCAATAGGATCTGGTTGGTCACTTTTGCTTTTCCATTTGCTTGTGGATGAGCTACCAACGTGAAGTGATGGAAGATGTTTAGATCTTCACAGAACTCAGTGAACCTCGTCCCAGCGAACTGTCATCCATTATCTATTATGAGAGTTCGAGGCAGATCAAACTAGCAGATGATTGACTTTTAGATGAAGTCCTATACCTTGGCCTCAGTAATTTTTGCTAGTGGTTTGGCTTCAACCCATTTGGTGAAATAGTCGATCACAACCAGGAGGAACTTCCATTGCCTGAATTCCATTGGGAAAGGGCTAAGTATATCCATTCCCTACTGCACAAATGGCCAAGATGTGCTTAGTGGAGTAAGCTCAGAGGCTGGCTGTCTTTGTATATTTGTATTTCTCTGACAGCGGTCATATTTCTTGACATACTCCATAGAATCATGGTACAGGGTTGGCCAATAGTATCCTTACCAAAGTAGTCTTTGTGATAGGGATCTGGCTCCTACATGACTTCCAAAAATTTTTTCGTGCACTTTTCATAATACGAAGTCGGCCTCTGAAGGTCGGAGACATCTCAACAGCGGTAGTGATTACGATCTTTTATACAACTTGCCCTCATACAAAACGTACCAGAAGGCTTGATTCCTGAATTTTTGAGCTTCTTTCGGATCATGAGGAAGAACTTTCTCTTTGAGATAGGCAACTAACGGGTCAATCTAGCTCGGCTCGAGCTCCATCTGCATAATAAGTTGTGATTCCTCTGAGCTTGGGCATTTTAGAGTTTCAAAAAATACTTCTTTGGATAGTTCGGCTGTGGCTAAAGTGGTCAATTTAGAGAAAAGGTCAGCTCTTGTATTTTCTATCCTCGAAATCTGATGAATACCAAAACTATCGAAGGCCGGAGTTAAATCCTTTATCTTCTCAAGGTATTTCATCATACTTTCCTCCTGTGCTTCATAGTTGCCACTAATTTGGCCGACCACTAATTGGAAATTACTATAGACTTAAAGTCGATCTATTTTTAACTCTCTTGCTATTTTTAACCTGACGATCAGTGCTTTATATTCGGCCCTATTATTAGTTGCTGAGAATTCGAAGCATAGCGCATATTCGATGACGACTTCCTTGGGGTTGACTAAGACCAATCCCATGCTTGCTCTAATGGAGTTAGATGAACTATCCATGTATGGGGCCTAAAAACCTTTAGAAAGGTTGGCACTCTCTTCAGAGAGGCTCGGTTGCAACCATGAAATGCTGGTCTCATCCTGTTTAAGCTCGACTTCATCTGGAATGGTACATTCTGCTAGAAAATCTATCAATTTTTGAGCTTTGATCGATGGTCGGGGTCGATAATTGATATCAAACTTCATGAGCTTGATTGTCCATTTCGTGATTCTTTCGGAAGCATCCATTCGATGAAGGACTGCTTTTATTGGTTGATCCATGAGGACTGTTATGGTATGTCCTTGAAAGTAAGGTCGGAGTCTTCTGGCAACGATTAGAAAAGAGTAAGTCAATTTTTCTAACTTAGAGTACCTGATCTCTGCATCCCTCAAGACCCAACTTATGTAGTAGACCGATCGCTGCATCTTCGCTTCCTCCTTGACCAGGATTGTTGCCAAGGCCATCGGAGAGGCTACTAGGTACAAGAATAATTTTTCTCTGGGTTCAAGCTTAGCCAGTAATGGGGGTGAGCTGAGGTAATTTTTAAGCTTCTCAAATGCCCGTTGGCACTCCGTCATCTAGTGAAAGTTCTTTGGTTGCTTGAGAACTTGGAAGAAGGACATGCATCACTCGACCGATCTCGAGATGAAGCGATTTAGGGATGCCACTTTTTTAGTCAGACGCTGAACTTCTTTGATTATTTTCAAAGCAGTCATCTTCTGAATAGCTCAAATTTTCTCTGGATTTGCTTCGATCCCGTGCCTTGACACCATAAACCCCAGTAACTTTCTCGAGGTCACCCCAAAGGTGCACTTGGTTGGGTTCAGCTTCATTTTGTACTTCTTGAGTGCACTAAAGGTCTCTTCAAGGTCGGCGATATGGTTTATTGAAGCTTGGCTTTTGATGAGCATGTCATCCACATATACCTCCATGTTGCGGCCGATTTGCTTCTTGAAGATCTTGTTGATCAGGCGTTGGTACATTGCCCCTCATTCTTGAGTCAAAAAGGCATAACCCTATAACAGTAAAGATCATGGTCAGTAATAAAAGTAGTTTTTTCTTCATCCTCCAGCTTCATCCATATTTGGTTATAGTCGAAAAGGGCATCCATGAAGGTGAAAAGCTCATGGCCCAAGGTTGCATCTACCAGTTGATCAATCTTGGATAGAGAGTAGCTATCTTTTGGATAGATTTTGTTTAGCTTTTTGAAGTCTATACACATTCTCCACTTGCCGTTGGCCTATTTGACTAGGATCATGATAGAGATCCACGTCGGATAGCTGATTTCTTAAATAAATCTGATGTTGAAAAGTTTGTCGACTTCTTCTGCTATTGCCTTCTGCCTTTCTGGTGCGTGGCCCTGAACTCTTTCTATCACTGATCGATGTTTGGGATCAACGGTCAGTCGATGTTCCATAACCTCGGCATCAATCCCAGGCATATCCATTGGAACCCAGACGAAGACGTTGACATTCCTCCATAAAAAGGCGATGAGTTACTTCCGAACTTCATCTTCCAGATTAGAGCCAATCTGCATCGTATGCTCCACATTTCCATCATTCATAGGGACGGTCATAAGATCTTCTATGGGCTCACCCCATTCTTCGGCAAGGTCATCGCGGACATCAAGTCCATCAATTGGGCAAGGGTCAAGTCGAGTGCCATTTTGTAAGGCGATGGAGTAGCTGTGCCGGGCTAATGCTTGATCACCTCTGATTTCACCTATTCCATTGCTGGTTGGAAATTTTATTTTTAGGTAATAGATCATCAGTATGGCTTGTGGTGCATTTAGACCAGATCGATCGAGGATTGCATTATGAGTGGAGGATGCTTTTACCACCAAAAAGTCGACCCACACCTTGACCTGCTTTGGATATTGTCCTGCAGTCACGGCTAGAGTTATCATTCCCTCCACTAGCACAACGTCGTCAGTGAAGCCGACCAACGGGGAGCTAATGGATCCCAAATGATTATCAGATATGGACAAGTTAAAGAAAGCATCATAGTACCGAACGTTAGCGAAACTTCCATTATCTGAAAGAAATATGCCCTCAAGCCAATTTTTTTTTTTAGGATGTTCTTTGTCTTCCAAATTCATGTAATGATACTTTTAATAAATAAAGATATTTATTTCATCATATGCAGTGTCTTATTATTTATTTAAGATTATGATAAATCTTATATATTAGGGCTATGATTTTAGAATTATGATGAGATCATACTAGTGAGACCTAAAGTCTTAAAATCCTAATTCAAATATTCTTAGTCGATGGGATATTGAGTTAGGGATCAATGTCTTTTGATAAGACTAGCACATTCTTTGTATGCTCGATTAAGAGGGTGATTGATCTCACAATAACTTGTGTATGACACTAATACAAGAATGTGGGTGCTCATTAGAGAATGAGTTCACTGAATTGATCCAAATTGAGAATATCTAATGGAGTCTTATCTACATGTCAATAGATGGTTCTCATAGTGGAATTTGTGTATGTAATCCTTTGACCTAAAACTACCATAGAATCTTATATATATAAATCCATATTTTGGTTCATACTCATTCATAACTCAATTATGTATGGAATGATCTAGATATGGTAGATTATATATGAAGGTTGTGAGTAGGTTAACATGAAATCGATCTCTCCTAGTAAGAGAAAATTGTATCCTACTTGCTTCAAACAAATGATGATTCAGGAAGACTTTGATCAAAGCATGATAAAAAAATTAGAAATGGTTTCTAATGTTTCATTAAATGAATCATCATCATAAGATTGAAAGAGAAATGAATATGATATTGGGGTTGACATATTTTCATACCTAGAGTCATATTCAGGATGTAGGGAGATCGAAGGATCTAGTTGCATGATAATTTTCACTAAAGGATATTTTTGGTATTTTCATCAAAATTTCACATCTTTCGGATAGTCATGATACATTGCTAGATGTCAATCATGTCTTGTGGGTTTGATCAAATTAAAATTTTAATTTGATTATTAAATTAGAAAGTATTCTAAATTAAGTCAAATTGGGTTGGCTAGTTTTGACCTAAATCAGTTTGGTTGAGTTCTAACCAGATTAGGTCAAATCACACCCAGACTCACTGCTGATTAGATGTGAAACCCAATGGATCACACACTAAGAGAATTGATTAAGGGTCTAATTGGATTAGACCATGTTTGCAAGATGAACATGCTAGCACATGTAGCAAACCCTAGCACCTGGTTTTGAATTGGATTCGAATCAGCTTTCGATTTGGGCTAATTTAGATCCGATTTGAGCCAAATAGGATTTGGTCTTGAGTTGGATTAACCTAGATTGATTGGGCTTCAGATTGGGTGCCTCATACCTGCATCCCACACACCAGAGAGTCTCTCTCTTGCGCGTGAGAAGTCTTTCATGTGCAAAAAACTCTTTGGCACATGGAATAAGTTGGCGCCTACCTTCTTTGACTTTTTCAATATTGTTGTGTCATGTAAACTTTTATATTGGCATGGACATCAGATATGGGGCGCAGAAGAGTCCTTCTGCAGATGAAATACTCTTTTTTCTTTTCGCCCAGGATGTTTTGTCGCCCAAGACTCCATGCCACCTACTCCTCCTTGACGTCTCTTGGACTAAGTCAAAGTCTCTTAGAACTTTGACTATTCAAAGTTTATCTTTACGCCTTCTTGCTGAATGGCGTCCCTTTTTAGAGCCATTGGATAGCCTTGTTTCATGATCTAATGGATGAAAAGGGTGGCGCCAAAGATGAATTATTGCGACTCTTCATAAAAACTTACATAGAATTAATCCAAGAGTCCTTCTGCTTTAAGGCACCCTTTGGACTAAGTCTATATCTCATTTTTACTGATGAGGCATGAGATTGACTGATGGGGCATTAGAATTTGATGAGGAAAGGATGTGAGATTTTTTGTTGGCACCCCTACGTACATTATAAATAGGGGTGCACACCAAAAGTTTGGAAGAGTGAAAATTATCTTTCTTTCTTACAAGAATTTCTTTTTATCCAATTTTCTTTCTTCCTTTCTCTTATCTAGACCTTATTATTATAAGGACAAGAAGTCATTTTAAGACTAAGAGATTAGAAAGGAAAATTAAGATGATAAAAGAAAAAGAAAGATAGATAAGGAGAGGCAAGGAAGGTGACATAAAGGCTAAAGAAGGTCTAGCCCTTTTAATTAAAGTTCTTATTATTAGAACTCTAATTATATAAATTAGAGGTGCTGGTGTCTTGATGAAGTCTCTGTATGGTTCAACGTTAGAGGATGAACACATGGGCACCTAGTGGAAATTCTGACAGACTGCTATGACGATCAAGGTCAATTTAGGGTTTAGCGATAAGAGGTATGTTCTAATACTTTCTTTTATGTTACAAATGCATGTTATATGATTTAATTACTAATGAGGTGGTCTTAGGGTTTGGGTTTGGTTTATATGATTTCATGTTTTTATTTTGAAATCCATGCTTCCGCCCTGTACACCAAACCCAACAGTGGTATCAGAGCAAGCCTTATTAGGTTAAATCATATAATATTTTGCTTATAGAATAATGGCATCAATAAAAAATATGATATAATATTTTTGGCATGTTTTAATTTATATGATGAGATCATATTCTTTTTCTTATCATAATGAGATTATGTTGTATATATTATTCTGTAAAGGCTGCCCTGATATAGTGAATAGTATTCACTATATAATGATGGTTGTCCTAGAATAATTATACATGTTAATTAACATATATATATTTTTATCATAATTAATGCTATTATGCATTTAGTTTATTTTAAATCAATATGTGCATTAAGACCATTTAAATCCCTCTATAAAAAATTATATTAAGTTGTAGTGTAATTAATCTTTAGCTGAATCAGTCAGGATGTCTAATTGATCAATCGGTGTCTAAAAAAAATGGTTTTTGATTGGTAAAGAGAACATGATTTTTAATGGATTCCATTGTCTGATCTGGCCAATTTATTGGTGTCTAAGGAAAGCAACGGGAGGACTCCCATTTCTCTCCCATTTATCTGGTCGATTCGATTAATTTAATTCCAGATTGAAATGCTTAATATTATATTCACTACATTAAGGCCTTCCTTCATACTAGTTTCTTATTATATCCAGAACCATATGTTAGTTTCTGTTGTGTAACCACAAGATCTATCATGGGAAAAATGATGTAATATTAATCTAGTGCATTGAGATGCTTACAGCATTTTGAATATACTACTTTGTTGTGTAACCACAAAAGTAGTTATATTTCAATTTTGACTGTATAGAAATGAAGGGATTCTACTTAAACTAAAACATTAAAGTTTGTTGTGCTAACACAAGGCTATTAATATTTTAGAGGCAAAAGTTTTTTGAGAGTTGTAAAAAATGCAATTGGAAAGAGTTTCCTACCTTTGAACTTATAACAGGTTTGTTGTGCAACCACAAGACCTTTTTATAAGGAAATTAGGATCTTATTCTCACTAAGAAAATTAATAAGAGGGTTATGATTTTTTGATTAAATAGTGGGAGACATAATTAAATTAAAGTTCTAATTTAATTATGTTTGTCATCATGAATTGTTTGCTTATATATTATTCTTTATTATGTAGATTAAATGGCTTCTTCACTTTCATTACGTTCAATTTTGGATTCAAATAAATTGACTGGATCAAAATTATGTTGACTGGTTGAGAAACCTAAAAATAGTACTCAATCAAGAAAAACTCTCCTATATTCTTGATGCCCCTGATCCTAAGCCATTAGGAAATGATGCCATAGATGAAGATAAGTCCACATACAAGATGTGGCAAAATGATTCTCTTACTGTCAAATGCATCATACTTGCCTCTATGAATAATGAATTACAGAGGCAGCATGATAGCATGGACACTCAATCCATATTGCTCAATCTAAAAGAGCTTTATGGAGAGCATAGTAGGACTGCTAGATATGAGATATCTAAGCAATTATTTCATGCAAGAATGATAGAAGGAACATCCATACAAAATCATGTTTTGATGGTAATTGACCTAATCACTCGATTAAGTCAATTAGGTTTTGTTAATGGATGGAGAGTTAAGTCAGGATTTGATCCTGCAATCACTTCCAGAATCATTTTCTCAATTTATCGTGAACTATCACATGAACAAACTGAATTCTTCATTGCCTGAGCTGTTAAATATGCTCAAGACAGCAGAAAGCCATATCAAGAAAGATAAGGCTCCTCTTCTTCTTGTGGAAGGGATCTCCAAGAAGAAGGCAGGCAAAAAGGGTTCAAAGAGAAGGTTGAATCCTAAAAATGGTATAAATAAGAAGAAAAAGGAGAAGAAGGTCTCCGGACAGATGACCTATTTTCACTACGGCAAAGCAGGCCATTGGAAGAGGAATTATAAGGCTTACCTTGCAACCATGAAGTCTGGTGCAAATAATGCACCAAAAGGTATGTATGAGATACATACTATATTATCATTAAATTCTTTCATTTCAAATTCTTGGGTATTAGATACCGGCTGTGGTTTTCATATCTACAAATCTTTGCAAGGGCTGCAGAAAATTAAGAGTTTGAAGAAAGGTGACTTCAAGCTCTATGGTGCACTGGAGGAGAGTCTATCCAAGCAGAAGCTGTAGGGATAAATATATTGAAGTTACCTTATGGGAAGATCTTAGAGCTTACAAATTATTATTATATGCCTAAGATCATTAGAAATATTATATCTATACCCTTGTTATTAAAACAAGGTTATAGTCTTAATGTAACGAGCGAAGGTTGCTCGATCAAATATTCTAATAAAAATATTTGTTTTGGCATATTTAGCAATGGTTTGTTGACTCTATGTTTGGATGATAATATATTTCATATTGATGAAAATAGAAAACGTAAGAGAGATGACATAAATAATACTTTACTTTGGCATTGTCGATTAGGTCATATTAGTGAGGCTAGGATTAACAAGTTATACAAAGAAAAGTTCTTTGATCCTTTTGATTATGAATCATTGGGAACTTGTGAATCATGCCTCATGGGTAAAATGACCAAGATTCCATTTAATGGACATAGAGAAAGGACAAATGAGTTATTAGGACTTATACATATGGATGTATGTGGTCCTATGACAACTCAAGCTAGAGGAGGATACTCTTATTTTATTACATTCACTGATGATTTATCTAGGTTTGGATATGTGTATCTTATGAAACACAAATCAGAAGCCTTTGATAAATTTAAAGAGTATCAAAGTATGGTCGAAAAATAAACTGGACAATGTATAAAAATCCTTCGATCTGATCAGGGAGGAGAATACTTATCTAGTGAGTTTCTAGACTATCTTAAAGTTAAAGGGATTCTCTCTGAATGGACACCTCCTTATACACCACAATTAAATGGTGTAGCCAAAAGAAAAAATCATACCTTATTAGATATGGTACGGTCCATGATGTGCTTCACTAATTTACCTATTTTCTTCTGGGGTCATGCTCTGGAGACTGCAATTTACATCTTGAATAGAGTTCCTTCTAAATCTATATCTAGTACTCCATATGACATATGGAGAAGTAAGAAACCTAATCTTAAGTATCTTAAGATATGGGGTTGTCCAATTTATATCAAAAGAAATTTTGGACATAAACTTGATGCTAGATCAGACAGATGTCTATTTATAGGATATTCTAGAAATAGTATAGAATATATATTCTACCATCCTACTGAACAAAAGGTATTTGTAAATAGGCATGTCATTTTTATGAAAAAAAAAATTATCCTAGAAAAGGGCAGTGGCAGAAATATTGAACTTAGTGAAGTTCAAAAAAAATAAATAAAAATTTCTCAACCAAATAATCATATAAAAGAACCAGAACACATAACTCCTATCCGTAGGTCTAAAAGAGTACAAAATACTCCTACGAGGTATGGTTTCATTATTTAGAATAATGAAGCCCAAGTCATTGAAAATGACAAACTTTAACCTATGTGAAAGCAGTCAAAAGTAAGGACTCTTACAAATGGCTGGCTGCCATGCAATCCGAAATGCAATCCATGCTTATCAACAAAGTATGGACTTTAGTAGATGCACCAGAGGATATAAACCCTATTAGATGCAAATGGATTTTTAAGAAAAGGATTGGAGCTGATGGTCAAACTGAAACCTATAAGGCCAGATTGGTGGCTAAGGATTTTAGGCAAAAATAGGGGATTGATTATGATGAAACATTTTCACCTGTTGCCATGCTCAAATCTATTAGGATTTTGCTTGCTATAGCAGCATACCACGATTATGAAATATGGCAAATGGATGTAAAGACTGCCTTCCTTAATGGTTTTCTTGAGGAGGAGGTCTATATGTCACATCCAGAGGGATTTGAGTCAAATGAGAAACTAAATCAGGTATGCAAGCTTAAGAGATCCATTTATGGATTAAAGCAAGCATCAAGGAGTTGGAACATCCATTTTGATGAAACAGTAAAAGAGTTTGGTTTTATCAAGAATGTTGATGAACCATGTGTGTACAAGAAAACTAGTGGGAAGAACCATAGTCTTCTTGGTTCTGTATGTAGATGACATACTACTCATTGGGAATGATATCCCAATGTTACAATCAGTCAAATTATGGCTATCAAATAAGTTTTTCATGAAAGATTTGGGAGAAGCATCCTATATACTAGGAATAAAGATCTATAGAGATAGATCTAAGAGGATGCTAGGCTTGTCCCAATCAAGGTACATTGACTTAATACTGAAAAGATTCAGTATGGATGGGAGTAAAAGAGGTTATTTATCCATGAGTCAAGGCATACATCTCTCTAAAAAGATGTCTCCTAAGACACCTGAAGAGAGAAATAGAATGAGTTCTATTCCTTATGCTTTGGCTATTGGATCAATAATGTATGCCATGTTATGTACAAGGCCTGATGTTGCTTATGCTTTAGGCATTGCAAGTAGATTTCAAGCTGATCCAGGAGAGGATTATTGGAAAGCTGTGAAAAATATTCTTAGGTACTTAAGAAGGACTAAAGATATTTTTCTTGTATATGGTGGTTCTGATCTTAAATTAGAAGCATATTCTGATTCTAATTTTCAATCAGACCCAGATGATAGCAAATCTATTTCAGGGTATGTATTTACTCTGAATAGTGGAGCAGTAAGTTAAAAAGTACTAAGCAGTCAACTATAGCTGACTCAACCACTGAAGCAGAACACATGCTATAAATGAAGCCACCAAGAAAGCTGTCTGGATGAAGAAGTTCATCACTAAATTAGAAGTTATTCCTGAAATTGAGAATCTAGTACCACTTTACTGTGATAATACTAGAGCTGTAGCTCAAGCAAAGGAACCAAGGTCTCATCATAAATCCAAATACATTCTGAGATGCTTCCATCTCGTTCGAGAAATTATTGAAAGACAAGATGTAGTCATAGAACGAGCGGATACAAAGAACAACATTGCAGACCCATTCATTAAGACTTTACCATTGCAACTATTTGATCGCCACCTTGATTGTATGGGATTAAAATATAAGGACGATTGGCTTTAGTGCAAGTGGGAGATTGAAAGGAATATGCCCTCAAGCCAATTTTTTTTTTTGGGATTTTCTTTGTCTTTCAGACTCATGTAATGACATTTTTAATAAATAAAGATATTTATTTCATCATATGCAGTGTCTTATTATTTATTTAAGATTATGATGAATCCTATAAATTAGGGCTATGATTTTAGGATTATGATGAGATCATACTAGTGAGACCTAAAGTCTTAAAATCCTAATTTAAATATTCCTAGTCGATGGGATATTGAGTTAGGGATCAATATTTTTCGATAAGACTAGCACATTCTTTGTGCGCTCGATTGAGAGGGTGAATGATCTCACAATAACTTGTATATGACACTAATACAAGAATGTGGGTGCTCATTAGAGAATGAGTTCACTGAATTGATCCAAATTGAGAATATCTAATGGAGATTTATCTACATGTCAATAGAAGGTTCTCATAGTGGAATTTGTGCATGTAATCCTTTGACCTGAAACTACCATAGAATCTTATATATATAAATTCATATTTTGGTTCATACTCATTCATGACTCAGTTATGTATGGGATGATCTGGATATGGTATTATATATCAAGGTTGTGAGTAGGTTAACATGGAATCGATTTCTCCTGGTAAGAGGAAATTGCATCCTACTTGCTTCAAACAAATGATGATTCAGGAAGACTTTGATCAGAGCATGATAAAAAAAATTAGAAATGATTTCTAATGTTTCATTAAATGAATCATCATCATAAGATAAAAAGAGAAATGAATATGATATTGGGGTTGACATATTTCTATACCCAGAGTCATATTCAGGATGCAGGAAGATCGAAGGATCTAGTTGCATGGTAATTTTCACTAAAGGATATTTTTGGTATTTCTGTCAAAATTTTACATCTTCTGGGTAGTCATGATACGTTGCTAGACGTCAATCATATCTTGTGGGTTTGATCAAATTAAAATTTTAATTTGATTATTAAATTAGAAAGTGTTCTAAATTAAGTCAAATTGGGTTGGCTAGTCTTGACCTAAATAGGTTTGGTTGAGTTCTAACTAGATTAGGTCAAATCACACCCAGACTCACTGCTGGTTAGATGTGAAACCCAATGGGTCACACACAAAGAGAATTTATTAAGGGTCTAATTGGATTAGATCATATTTGCAAGATGAACATGCTAGCACATGTAGCAAACCCTAGCACCTAGTTTGGAATTGGATTCGAATCAGCTTTCGATTTAGGCTAATTTAGATCCGATTTGAGCCAAATAGGATTCAATCTTGAGTTGGATTAACCTAGATTGATTGGACTTCAAATTGGGTGCCTCATACCTACATCCCATGCACCAGAGAGTCTCTCTCTTATGTGTGGGAAGTCTTTCATGCGCAAAGAACTCTTTGGCGCATGAAATAAGTTGGCGCCTACCTTCTTTGACTTTTCCAATATTGTTATGTCACGTAAACTTTTATATTGGCATGGACATCAGATATGGGGCGCAGAAGAGTCCTTCTGTAGATGAAATACTCTTTTTTCTTTTCGCCCAGGATGTTTTGTCGCCCAAGACCCGTTGCCGCCCAAGACTCCATGCCGCCTACTCCTCCTTGACGTCTCTTGGACCAAGTCAAAGTCTCTTGGGACTTTGACTATTCAAAGTTTATCTTTACACCTTCTTGCTGAATGGGCGTGCCTTTTTAGAGCCATTGGATGGCCTTGTTTCATGATCTAATGGATGAAAAGGGTGGCGCCAAAGATGAATTATTGCGACTCTTCATAAAAATTTACGTAGAATTAATCCAAGAGTCCTTCTACTTTAAGGCACCTCTTGGACTAAGTCTATATCTCATTTTTACTGATGAGGCATGAGATTGGCTGATGGGGCATGAGAATTTGATGAGGAAAGGGCATGAGATTTTTTGTTGGCACCCCTACGTACATTATAAATAGGGGAGCACACCAAGAGTCCGGAAGAGTGAAAATTATCTTTCTTTCTTACAAGGGTTTTTTTTTATCCAATTTTCTTTCTTCCTTTCTCTTGTCTAGACCTTATCATTATAAGAATAAGAAGTCATCTTAAGACTAAGAGATTAGGAAGAAAAATTAAGAAGACAAGAAAAAGAAAGATAGATAAGGAGAGGCAAGGAAGGTGACATAAAGGCTAAAGAAGGTCTAGCCCTTTTAATTAAAGTTCTTATTATTAGAACTCTAATTATATAAATCAGAGGTGCTGGTGTCTTGATCAAATCTCTGTGTGGATCAACGTTGGAGGGTGAATATGTGGGCACCTAATGGAAACCCTGACGGACTGCTACCGACGATCAAGATCAATTTAGGGTTTAGCGATAAGAGGTATGTTCTAATACTTTCTTTTATGTTATAAATGCATGTTATATGATTTAATTACTAATGAGGTGGTCCTAGGGTTCGGGTTTGGTTTATATGATTTCATGTTTTTGTTTTGAAATCCATGCTTCCGCCTTATACACCAAACCCAACATTATCTATCAAAACATGGCGTACATCATAATCAGCAATGTTCAAAGAGATTACAACCGCATCGTTGTGCGAGAACTGAACTCCTTGACCATCCTCATCGGTGAAAGCAATGGGCTCTTCAATTCTTCCCTCGTCGAAGTCTCCTAAAGATGGTGTTAATGATGTCGATCGAGGGCTGATCTTCTCACTGCTCCTCTCTCCTTGGTGGTTCTGACGATGGAGGTGCTCTTGATCGATCCTCTCATCCTTTCGATCGACGTTGCAGAAATTGACCAAGCCTACCGCACTTGATGAGCTCCTCGATCTCATCTTGGAGCTGGATGCACTCTTCTGTATTATGACCGTGATCGCGATGGTAGAGGCAGAACTTGCTAGGATTGTATTTATCGGGATGAGTGCACATTCTTTCTGATCTCGATAGTTGATCCCTGATCTCCATCAGTACTTAGATTTTTGGAGCATTGAGAGGGACATAGTTGTAAAATTTTTTGAAGGAAGAGCTTCTTCACCTCTGAGCCCGGGTTGGGGTCTAGGTCCGCTTACGCTCCAGAGGAGTTCGAAAGCGTGGCCAAGCTCTGCTCGATTTCTCTACAGCCGCATACACATTTGGTTCACCCGCCTGTCGCTCCTATGCGGCTTCATTATCCCTGGCCTTAAAGGCCTCTTCAGCTCGGGCATAACCTTCAGCCTGGACCAGCATATTGATAAATTTTTTGAGGTACTTCTTCTTCAGGAAGAACAGCAAATTATTTTTCTGAAGGCCACCCTTGAGTGTGGCCATTACAACAAACTAATCCAGATTTTGAACCTCCAATGCAACAACATTAAATCAGATGACATAAGCCTAGATAGATTCCTTCTCCTTCTGCTTGATATTCATCAAAAAATTCAAACCTCGATGGGGACGTCGGCTGCTAATGAAGTGGGCCACAAACTGATGGCTCATTTGATCATAAAAAAAGATGGTATCTGACTTAAGTGTCGAGTACCAGTTTCTGATGGCTTCCTTAAGGGTGGATGGGAAAGCTCGACATAAAATGGCATCTGGCATGCCGTGGAGCAGCATCATTATTTGAAAGATCTCTAGATGGTCGATCGGATCGATGGTCCCATCGTAACTCTTAAACTATGGAAGCTTGAAGTTTGATAGGATTGATTCCTACATAATCTTCTAAGAAAAAGGAGGGTCAGTGCAAATATCATTACCATGGGAGGAGAAAGCATGATGGAGTTCTTCGATTCGTTGGCTCATTTTTTGGAGCCTTTGATCCAGGAGATCTTCACAATCATTGATCTTCAAGATTTTTTGATGGAACGGAGCCAAAACTCTGCTCAGGGTCGAGTGATGGTCAAAGCAAGGGCTCTCCACCTTATGCTTTCCCTTTTTGGAGGTCACCGATCGGCTAGGCTAAGTCGGCCGTCCCCAGATCAGATCATGGAGCTCTAAAGAAGCCTGCTCCAACCAAATTACCGTCGGAGCCTATCGATGCATGGCCTGCACTGCCTCCATAAGCTCGCAAATCTACCTAGCAGGTTGAACAGCTCTACATCCAACATGGCTACAGGTAGAGCTTGAGTTGTCGAAGCCGAAGTGGGAGTGGATAGATCTGGACGAGATCTGACTGTAGAGGCCATTGACTATCGAGTCGAAGCTTTCCTAGGAGATATTTTTTTGGAAAGAACTCTAGAGAGGAATAAGAGAGATCGCTGCTGAGCACTCCTTTAAGAATAAAGGATTCTCAGGAATAGAGTGTCCTTTCTCTAACGTCAATCTTGTTGGTACAAAATTTGATTGCTATCAGAGAAGTGCTGGAGTCAGAAAAGATGAGGTCGCCATCGATGACCTACAAAATAAGTCTCGTCCAGAGCCTAGGATGGTAGCTCCGGCAAGACCCTTCGACGGTCAAGTTAGCTTTTTCGATCAGTAGAAATGGAGTGCTCAGTCCAGAAAGTTGTAGAGTTTTTGGGAGGGAGAAGAGAACCTAGAGAAAACATATTTAGAGGGTTTCTTTTATAGATGGAGTCTGTAACAAACTGATAGTGACAGCCATAACTATTGGATAGTAGGTCGCTCGGGGCCACATAGAGTTTGTTATGGAAGATAGTATTTATTGTCATGAGGTGCCAGTCAATTTGAGATTTGATAGTCAAAGTTCAGAGGGATGGGCATCAGTTGGTGATGATCTTTGAGCTATATCAATTCTACAGGAGTTCGGACTCGTCTAAGATAGTTTGGATGTGGGTCGGTTCATGCCATGTACGAGATCAGACTCATGTGGAGATCTTCGTAGATGACTGCGGGGAGTTCGACTGTTGGAGGAGTCCAGAAGGAGTTCGACCGCTAGAGGGGTCCAGAAGGAGTTCGACTACTGGAGGGATCCGAAAGGAGTTTGGCTGTTGGAGGAAGAATTTTCGATCGAAGCTCTTTTGTGATTACTAGTTACATTAGGCTAAGCATCAGAATAGACTTTAACGGGAGTGGGATTTATCTCCAACAAATTCTATGAAATATATCAGAAAGTGTGACTGCTATCAAAGAAATGCAAATATCCAAAGATAGCTAGCCTCCAAGCTTACACCCTTGAGTGCCCCATGGCCATTTGCACAATGGAGAATGGACATACTTGGATCTTTTTTCATAGCATTCGGATAACGGAAGTTCCTACTGGTAGCAATTGATTACTTTATGAAGTGGGTGGAGGCCAAACCTCTAGCAAAAATAACTGAAGCAAAAATATAGGACTTCGTTTGAAAGTCGATTATCTATAAATTTGGCCTACCCCATACCCTCATAATAGATAATGGCCGATAGTTTGCCAGAGCAAAATTTGTGGAGTTCTACGAACGCTTGAACATTTCTCACCATTTTACATCAGTGGCCCATCGACAGGCAAACGGTGAGGCCAAGGTAACCAATAGAATCCTGCCGCAAGGTATTAAAGCAAGGCTTGAGAAGGCAAAGAGGACTTGGGTAGACAAACTCTATCATGTACTCTTGGCATATCGGACTACCTAAAGATTGCCAATCGGGGAGACTCCATTCGCCCTGGCCTTCGGGATGGAAGCTATTATCTCGATGGAGCTTAAGCTTCCATCGGTGCGAGTTGTGGTATTTAATGAGTGGCGAAATTCATAAGATCTTAGGGCCAACCTTGACTTGTTGAAAGAAAAAAGGGAAGAAGCTCAAGTTTGGATGGTGGCTTACAGGCAGAAAGTAGCTCGCTACTATAATTCTAAGGTCAGAGGCAGAGCATTTAAGATGGAAGACTTGGTACTTCGGTGGGCAGCTATTTTGTAACCTCAGAACCAAGGAAAGCTCGCACTAAATTGGGAGGGCCCGTTTGAAGTTAGGGAGGTCATCTGGCTTGAAACTTATTATCTAAAGGAGCTCGAATAAGTGACACTCTCGTACCCCTAAAATTTGGAGAATCTACGAATGTATTACTAGTAATCTTACTTCAATAAAACTTTCTCTTTTCAACACCTCTACTTTTTGGTTCAAAATTATATAACAACAAAAAATAACTCAATCAAAATTTATTTGAAAGCAAAGCAAAAGCCTCGTTAATTTAAAATGAGATGAGGGAAGCGGCCATTCCAATGGCCCTTATGCACCCCTACTGTTCTATTAGAAATAAGAGGAACCTCATTCTAACTTGATCAAAGTGAAAGCCTCATTAATCTAAGACGAGATGAGGGAAGAGGCCCCTCCAATGGTCCTTATACATCCCTACTGTCCTGTTAGGAACAGGAGGAGAACCTTATCCTAACTTAAGCAAAGTGAAGACCTCGTTTAAGATGAGATGAGGAAAGAGGCCTTTTCGATGGCCCTTATACATCCCTACTGTCCTGTTAGGAATAGGAGGAGAACCTCATCCTAACTTGAGCAAAGCAAAGGCCTCGTTAATTTAAGACGAGATGAGGGGAGAAGTCCTTCCAACGGCCCTTAGGCACCCCTACTGTCCTGTTAGGAATAGGAGGAGAACCTCGTCCTAACTTGAGCAAAGCGAAGACCTCATTAATCTAAGATGAGGTGAGGGAAGAGATCCTTCCAACGGTTCTTGTGCATCCCTACAGTCCTATTAGAAGTAGGAGGAGAACCTCATCCCAATGCGAATAAAGAGCTCCAGTTAACCAAGATGGAAGGAAGACTCTGCCTTGGCAAAAGTAGAAACCTACCCCATCAAGAGGAGGACCTCGTCCTAACTGGGGGGGGCAAAGTAGAGGCCAACCTCATCAAGAGTAGGGGAGGACCTCATCTTGACAAAGGGACCAAGGAAAACCAACTAAGCTGAAAATAGAAAGATAACCTCAATCAGGCGTAGATAAAGATCTTCGATTATAAAAAGATGGAAGAAAAATCAATATTCAACAACCATTTCAATAGAAAGCAATGTGGAGAAAATAGAGAAATCAATAGATATCAAATTAATCCAAGTAGAATGAAAAAGATGATTGAAGAAGGCATTCCTTTATTGATGTCGGGGTCCATTGCAAAGTCAAGGTCCACATGACCACCAAAAAAAAAGGGGGGAGTGAAAGAGAGGAAAAAAGAAGTCAGAGATGTCAACAGACATTCAACTCATGCAGAGTGAAAATGAAGAAAGGTATCATTTCATTAAATCAAAGTTAAGTACAAAATGAAGGTCTATAAGATCGGTTACAAATGTAAGAAGAAAAAAATCAAAGTTCTAAGGAGAATCTGATTCCTCAGACTTCGGACAGCTAGCCATCACTAAAGATTATTTTAGGCTAACAATCTCTTCCTCGAGCTCCATCCTTCTCATCAGGTTGTCGCAAAACATCCTATCAGCCCACTGATAATTTTCTTTTAACATCCACAGTCTTTTCCTCAGAACTTCAGTTTTAGCTTCAGCATCTTTGATGGCTTGTTGTTCACAAACCAACTAAAGCTTTAACTGTTGAACTTTGGCTTTCTTAGTTCTGATTGATTTCGAGAGTTTACCCATGATCCTCTTCAAAGAATCAATCTCCTTCGACTCCCTACTGGTGCCAGATCGATAGCTGTCGGTGAGCCGTTACTAAAGTTGAGCCACCTCGCTGTTGGCAGTTTGGAGCTGCTGCTCGAGTTTGGATATCCTACCACACCAACCCATCCAATAGGTCTCATAGGTAGACTCGGCATCAGAAAGTTGCTTTTGGAGCATGAAAAATCTTTAGGACCAATCCCATTTGTACTAAGTCTTATCGGTAGACCATGACGAGCTCCCCTCCAGCAGTTGGATCTTCTCTCTCGCTGCCCTGAGCTTCACTTCGAGAGAATTGATCTTTGTAGTTAGTGTTGGGAATTATGTCCCAAAAGTCAATCATTAGCCTGTTAACGATTGAGCTACTTTGTATATGTAATTGATCATTGATAAATAAAATACTTTGGTATGTTTTTCATCATAGGTATTAATCTTCTAATGAACTCTATTTTTGTGATGAAGTTCTTAGGACTATTTAGTTTCGATAAAGAGAGAATTTATCGATTAGTCCTTAAATCAGTTCACGATCAAATGATAGGCTGTTAAATAGGATGATAGCATCTATCAAGCATAGATCGCTGTATGCCATATAGGTTGGTTGTTCTCTTAACCAAAGAGTGTGGAGACACTGGTATGACATACAGGTGAGATGTATGGGTACATCATCATTGAACATGACCAACTTTAGAGTATTTTGCTATCGAGGATGTTTCTGATGGGATATAGGTATAAGTATCCCTTAGACCTAAGATCACCTCAGTGACTTACAAGCACAGTCAAGTACTTGCGAAGTCGGTGTGTGATTAAGATGGAATTGACCACTTCAAAAGTTGGAGAAGAATGTATCACTATATTTCAATATAGCAAAATCTTGATCAGGATAATCCATTAGATGGATTTGATATTTTAAAATATAATGTAAACAATCTGATCAAAGTTGACAATTAAACTTTGAGGTGTCTTACAAGCATTTTGGTTAAGGAGATGAATTATATGAAAACTATATCAGCATGGATTCTAAGGATGGTGTTCTACACATTCAACCTATCCGACCATCGGGTATTATTGCTAGATGGTCACTTTGATTGATACAAGAATTTGTTCCTATGCTACTAGCTTAGGTTAGAAATTAGAGCTCATTATTTGATCAGATGGTTGATCAATGATTGAGAATCGTTCTAGGATTAAACGATCAATACGATTGATGTTTAATCTAGTGCAAGTATTGTAGGAGGATTGATTAGCAATTTAATTGCTAATTAACTTAATTTGATTAAGCCAAAGGATTGAGATTAAGTCTAATTAAATATGATTTAATTAGATTTGGTTTGAACTTGATTGGATCAAGTTCAGTTGACTTATTGGATAAGTCAAGTGCAAGCAAAAACTAGTCCTAGTCTAACTAGGACTTAGGTCAACCTAATTTTCTAATTTGACTAGAAAATCAAATCAAAATTAAATATAGTTTAATCTAATTTAATTGAACCATTAATTGGATTAGAACCTAATTCAATTTGGTTGAGTTGGTTTTGATTTAATTTGATTTAAGAAACTACTTTGACCAAGTCATAGATTGAATCCTAGTAAGACTAGGATTCCTCCTTGCGCCACCTTAGTCCCAACGCCCCCCATGCCTATTTTTTTGGTATTTTTCATAGAAATTCTTTTTCTTCCTGATCTTCATGTATACCCCCCCCCCTCTCTGTCTCTCTTTCTCATATGGTAATTGGATAGAAGCCTAAGTCAAAGAAGGAATTTGTTTTGATATTGGATTCTATGAGATAGAATCCTAATAAACCTAAACTCTTCCCAAAAGGTGCTGCCCCCTCTTCCAATTAATTTATCTCTTATTCCATGAGAGAAATCCCTTTTCTTGTGTGCCTTTCCTTACTGGTACATGCTAAAAATTATGGAGGGGGTGCCCAAAACTTTCCTTACTGGTACATGCCAAAAATTATGGAGGGGGTGCCGGGGGCGTCCAATAGTTGGACGCCCCCTGACTTGTCCTGTTTGACCTTTCCTTGTCTAGTATTTGACTTAGATAATGACTCTTCTTTTTCTATATATTTTGAATAAATTTTGGCTTAAAACTTTTGTGGGTTATAGACCTTTGAGAGGGATTTGAGGTGTGTAAAAATAAGGGAGAGAGAACCTCTAGGCATTGAGATTCAATAGACACAAAACTAAATATCTAGGTGAGAGCAAAGAGAAGAAGAAGAGGGTCTTCTTCTAGGATTGCTGTGTTCATCTCTTCCCTTTCTTCTTCCTTAGGTTTTTTGAGAGTGTCTCATATCTAAAACCTCTTCTTCTCCTTCTCCTCTTTGGAAGAGTCTAATCAAGAAGAAAGGAGGCATCTGATCAACCGTTGAAGAAAAATCAGCGCAGTACTAGCATACTGTGCTGATTTCCAGCATCTGAATTTCTGATCATGATTGTGGGCTCGTATGGATGACTCCTAGAGGTCAGACATGTTTATGGCTTGCAACTTCATCTTTAAGTTCAGATCAGTGAGTCAGGATGTCTAACTCGCTCAGGTAATAGATTTGATCTATTGGTTTTTTCATACATGCATAAGATGTAGTGTAGATCTAGGTTGATGTGATCAACCTTTCCTTCTTATTTATTTTTAATTTTAGATTTAAATGCCATGCAATAATCATATATTATGGTCTTAGATCTTGGAATTATCTAATATTTAGAATTAATTAGATTAATTTTGAGTCTTCCACTATCGATCTAGAAAAAATTTTAAGATCTAGCCCTGAAATTCTAGATCTAGTTTCTTCAGTTAGCACCCAAGATTTATCACTGGTGCTCTTTTTAAGCTCGGCCAATTCTCTCTTGAAGTTGCCCTTCTTGATGCTGAAGCTTGCGGAGTCTTTTATGTGAAGCTTGTGGAGGTGGGTGACTTCAATTATTGCCTCAGAAGTGTTCTTTCTGGATTTCTGAAGCTCCTCCTTCATCTTTTTCAGCTTTTTCTTTAGATGGTGAATTTTTCTCTTATAGTCCTTGACTATTGGTTTCAAAGGGATCCCATGGGGCAAGGGCTCGGTGGTGGTCGGGGATGATGGACCTCAACTCTGGTTACTAAAGGGACTCTGAATAACATTCGCCACAGCACAAATATAAATAGGAAAGAAGTTCATTTTTATTTTTTAAAATATTTGAGTACACCAAAAAGAAAAAAAAAGTACAAGTAATCAAAGATTTTTGACCTCGATCGGTTCAGCAATAGGTGAGGTTGGTGCATTCCTTGTGGCCTCAGACTCGACTGTAGGTCCTAGAGCTTCAGGAGCTGGTTTGGTAATAAGAGAGGTGGCCCTAGCATTAGAAGGACCAACTTCTTCGCTGGGCTCATCTATCAGAAGATCGAGATCTACCTTTGGAAAGTTCTTCACAACCCTCCTCATGCAGATCTCGAATCCCTCCAGAAAAGCTTCCTGGGTGAAGGCAATCTTGATGTCTTCCATTGCTTCAGAGAACTTGAAGATCTCGACAGCCTGCTCCCTCTTGACGTCGATCCCCTCTTCAGCCTTCTTCCTTTTGTCCTCTGAAAGAGTCAAGGCTGCCCTCAGCTCTGCAAAAACCTCCTCTTCTCTTCTTAATGCCTCTTGAAGGTGACCAGCCTTTGCAGTTTGTTCCTCCGAGGCCATCTTCAAATGGTCAACCTCGGTCTGAACCCTTTCTATCTTTACTTGAGCCTCCCAAAGGGTCTTGGAGAACTCGACTTGGCGGAGATCGGCTGCCTTCGAATGGACATACAAGTAATGCTCTAGCTGTAGGATAAAAAAATTAAGTCAGAACTCTGGGAGTACATCTCACATTTGATCAAGTTTGAAGGTATTAATTACCTCAAGAAAGACAGCAAAGGACTCATTAAATCTTTCAGCATCCTCCATCCCAACCATTTTATCAACAATGTGTGGGAGGATACTGCCGTTCATCAGGGATTGGACAACCTCCCAATCATCCAAGGAAGCTCGCTCCTGATCGGAGCCCTCACCACTCGAGTTTTCAACCATTCTTCTTGCCCTTTTTCTGATGGCATCCTTTTCTTTTTCTTCTTCTCCACGACCTCGTGCTGCTCAGGAGGTGCAGGGGCTACATCCTCTAGGGGCAAGGTCAGAGTTGGTGTTGCCACATCGGCCTTTGGGACGGTCACTGCTTGGATCGACATGGATAGAATTGGCTCATCAGTGCGAGACTTCTTCGATGTTTTTCTGATGGAGCTATCCTTTCTCTTGAGGGACTTGATCCCCTTGGTTAGGTGATTCCTTTCTTCAGGAGTTATTTCTGCAAAGAAAAAAATCAAAGTTAGAGAAAGAAAAAAGACCATGTATAATTGGCGAATTATAAAGAACTACTTGCCGGATTGAGAGGACTAAGACCAAAGTCGAACAAGATCTGATCATCTAGCAACCTGGAGTTTCAGGGAGCTCGATGATTTTTTAGCTTATCGATCGAGTCCCGATCCTCTTTTTCAAGTCTGGAGGCTTGGCGGATCGAATCCCTTATGTCATCCCAGGAAGAAAGTCCTAGCTCTAAAAAAGAACATGAGATGAAATTTTTTTTTTCCTTTCAATTATGAATGGAAGAAGGGGCATCCTTGAGTAACCCCTTCTTGCCGAACTGAAGAGACACATACCACCAATCTTTGATGATCGAATGATGTTTGAAGGTGAAGAAGTTATGGAATAAGGAGATAGAAGGTTGGACGTCAGCCATTATGCATAAGAAGAGAAATCCTACAGTGAATCTAAAAGAGTTTGGTGACATAATGGCAAAGAAAATGTTTAAGAATCTGAACAAGTTGATTATGAAAGGAGGTATAGATAGCCGAAGTCCTGCCCGAAGGGTTTCAACATACAAACAAGTCCGGCCAGGAGGAGGGGAACAGGCTCGATTGCTAGGACTAGGAAGTTCGAGTTCGTAATCAAGAGGGACTCCGAACTGAATTCTAAACAGTGAAAGATCTTTCGACCAAAGTCTGCATGGGATAGTATCGGGAATGAAGGATGGTTGAGGTACTTCTATAAACTTGGGGTCCTTATGGGCAGGATCCATTAAAGCCAAATGGGCTGAGCTTCAAGAACTAGTTGATCAGAATTCTTCAGAGGATATGAGGATCAAACTAAAGTGGAGAAAATCTTCAAAAAATCAATGAAAATAAAATTTGAGATCCTCTCAAAGAAATCAAATGGGTAGAGATGCTAAAAGACATGAATGATCAAAAAGGAGGTTCAAGAACTGATCTAAATCGATGGGGAAGAATGGAGAGGCGACAAGCTTGATGAAATCGAAGGAGAGAGCCTCCAGGAATCGAAGAAAATGATGGAAGACATTGGTGCTCTAGGGCAAAAGGTAGAAGGAGACCAGAGAGAAAGAGAGATGACCTGGGCGAAATGAAATCTCAAAGAGGAAGATGAGCTTAAATAGCCGTAAGAATCTGGGATTGTCATGATTGCAGATCTCCTCTGACCAACTTCAGGTCGACACGTGTCTCCCTTACCATGGTAGCAGAGCGGCAATGGTCAAAATCTTTATTGCACTGCACCTTGGGCAGCCCTTCGGTGGGAGTTTCAAAAATTTATCTTTTCAAGTCAAGTCATGCTAAAGAAGTTTCGGTGTCACTGAAGATGGTGCTAAGACTTTCTCTACAAAGGGTGCGAAAGGTGGAAAAATACTTTGACACTCATATTTCTTTACTTTCTTCTTTCGAAAATCGAACTTGGGAGTAGGGGGTTTGTGTTATGGATAGACCCTTTTCTGTCAAAGTTCAGGGAGGATTCGAGTCTCGAGACGACCTCATCCAGTGATAGCAATCATGGCCAACTTCATGCAATAACTCAAGAACCTCCAGGGCCTCATGGGTCTCACCCAAACGAGCTTGAACAATGGTGGTGGCTCTCAAAGTAGTTAAGTGACTGATCTTGAAGCTACTTGGACTCTCTTCTTACTGAAATTCATCCGAATTATTCAATACTAGATTGACACCAAATCGACAGAACTCCTCCTTCCTGGATGAATTTCTACGATCTACAAAGAATTTCGGACCTCTGCATTCTTACATCAAGAGCTTTGGATACATGAGTGAAAGAGCCTCGTCTCCACCTTATCAACCTTCAAACGTGCATGAAAGTCGTAGAGCTTCAAAGAAAATGATTGAGTCATGAAAGTATCCCTAATAGTCATCTACATCCACCAACCAAGCTCTCATCAATCGATCTCCATTCAGTCGCTAGATAGGTTCCTTCCTGCCGAACTTCTTCCGATCGAACTCCTCTAGTCTTCTAAACTCTCTCAGTGATGCCCTAGTCGGACCCCCTTCAGTGGATCTCCTTTCGAACCACCCACAGTCGGATTCCTTCCAGACCCTTTCAGTGGATCTTCTCCTAGATTCCTTTCAAATGATCTCCTTTCGATCGATCTTCTCAGTTGTGCTCTCATTGGGCGAACTTCATCAGTCATCCTCCTTTCGGATGATCTCCTCTAGTTGGATTCCTCCATCTGTTCTCCTTTCAAGTGATCTCCTCCAGGCAAAATTATTATGAACGAGCTCCTTTCAGTCGCCAGGCAAGTTTTCTTCAGTCGACTTTCTCCCAATTACTGAGAAGGATCTCATCAACCACATGAATTTAGCTACCAGCTTTATACAAATCAACATACATGCAAACGACCTTAAAGAAGTCTAAACTACTCTAGAACTAATGTAACCCAAAGCTCTTCACTGCTAATGCCTGCTCCATTCGCACTTGATGCGTGCTAATCTATAGCTATGGCAAGTGCACCAGTCGATCAAGTAATAAAGTAAGTGAGTAGAGTATCGTTCCTAGAGGATTGAAAAACAAGTACTGAAAAGCTCTTGCCTATGCTTTATTTAGAAGACCGATTTATGAGAATAAAGAATTAAAGAACAAAATAAAGAAATAATTAAAAATTTTAAGAAAATAGAGAGAGTATAATTATTAGGATTTTAAACTTAAGAGCAATAGGTTACTGAGGCAATTGGTTCACCAACTCAGTCAATACAAAATTCAAATTATTAGGTTAATTTTATTTCATGTGATGGTGGAGTCTCATAGTTTATTCACTATCCTTTGGTCCAGGCATAGCAAAACTATCAATATTTATTAATTATTCTTTGGTACGAATGTAATTTAAATAAATATCAATGCATTAAATTTTATAAAATCCTCTAATTAAAATATGCTGCATCCAAAGTGCACTGAAATTCCTACATGCATATGAATTCTAATTCGATTCATAATACAAGGTATATAATCAAGAAGCAATAACATAGATGTACTTGGTTCGTATCATCTATGTTCATCAGATCAATTAGAAGATGGCCAGTAATCTAAAAGCATTAAGATCAGATTTATATACTTCTTATAAATAAAATTTAAAATTAAAAATAAATCATACTGAATATTGCATCGAAAGAGTGCCTACACCTTAGCCTTAGTAAAAAAAATTTAGTTCATGAGAACAAGTTTAAAAATAGTAAATAAAATAATAAGCATGAAGAAATTAGACTATTTATTTGCTAAAATTGGTTGTCCATTGCTCTTGGTGTGGAAAACTCGATGAAGAAGAAGAGAAGCCCCTTGATTGATGTCCTGATTGTTGGAAGAAGAAAAGAAGAAGAAAGAAAAATAATAAAAAAAATAAAAGCTCTTTCTCTTCTCTCTCCCTTAAAACTCTCAAACCATCTCTAAAATCTCTCTAAAGATCTCTCTCTATTTTTCTCTATTACTCTCTATTGCTGTTCTAAAACTCTCTCTCAGTAACAATAGCAACAGGATCTTTAAATAGGCTAAGGAGAAGAGTTTCTATCGAAATCCATAAAAAATCATGGAAGAATTGGGTTTAAAACTCCTAACACAACTCAGATTGAAATCTGGATCATTCTGACCGTTGGATGATGATCAAACGACCAAAAACCACTCAAAATTCACTTTTAATCTCCCAGATCCACTAGGATTAAACAATAGCCATTGGATCAACTCCTAGATGGATTATGGGTTGTCCGATCGTGCACAAGAGAGCTTCAGACATTAGTTAAAAATTGGGATGAACCTCAACCATTGGATCTCAATCGGGAGCTACATCCACCATTCGTCAGCACAGATTTTAGCTGTTCGATCAAATCCCAGAGAATAACATCCATCGGATTAGGTAAAATTTCTAGAATACCCTCTATAGATCGTACGTAAGCCCGGCATTGCATGGGCTGCCGCTTTCTTTAGTCAATTGGAGCGCGCTTGTCCCCGTGAAATCCCCAAAATGCCCTCGCCTGGTCACTATAGCGGTCCATCGTACGCCACGAAAAATCCTAATGTCAGCATGGCGTAAGTGTGTAATCAGCAGGCGATCGATCTAAGCACGATTGGGTCAGGCAGTTTGCTGAGCCAGTTTGAACCGGACCGGCCAGCTTTTTTTTTAAATATCATTTCCTTTGAAATTCAATTTTGGGCTCGTTTAAAGTCCATTTTGCTTGAAATTTATTTCATCTGATCCAGAAAAATAAGATCTTCATATTGATGGCCTTCCTTCCTACATAAGATTAACAAAAGTATTAATTTCTTAAAAATAAATTAATTTATTTTATAATTTAATATTTTTATTAATATATTTTTATCACTTATTATACCTTCCAACTTAGTCATTGCTAGTTCCTTAGCAATGCTTTATTTAATACCATGTTTCAATAAGATTATCCATCAAAAAGATAAATCTAGAGTTAAAGGTCAAAAAGTTTAGAAAATATCACTAACTAAGCATTGAGCTTCAGAAGTAAATTTTGTAGTCCGTATAATTAAAAACTTTCTTAGAGTACATCAAAAATCTACAACACTTATGTTTGTGATGACTAACTTTAGTATTTTAGTGTTAATTTAAAGGATAAAAGTATCCTCTCTTATCACCTATTTTGGTTAATTTTCTATATATTCCTAATTTTATACTCATGAATTAAGGCAGCTTTCACACTGCCTCATTTTTTTTTATTTTTATTTTTTTTGCTGAGCATCCTGTCCTTTTCTTCATCATTTTATGTAAATTTTCACACTTGACCTAGGTGCAGAGACCCAGTTACTAGGCTTTGGACAATCCGTATATACTCTATCTTTTGCGCTTTATTTTTAGGCAGGTAGCTCTTTCCTTAAATTTAAATTTTTTTAATTAGAATGTATATTAATTACCAATTTTCAATGATAATTGAATCCTTAGTTGGCCTTATAATCAATACCTACTTTTCCTTGTTAGTGTGCATGTGCAATTAGAAGTGCTAATAGTCTTTTGATGATCTAAGTAGGCTGTTAAAAGTCTGACCAACTAATTACTTCTTTAACTCGTTACATTCATTAGCAGATACTTCTATCTTTTATCACTTGTTCAGTCTATCTCGCTCAAGATTTTCTTCTTAATACATGGTTAAATTTTTTTTTTTTACCCCCAACTTATTGTATATTATCTCAATGGAGAAAGAAAAATAAAGGATGCAATAAAGGACAGGAAGGAATACACCTGATTTGGTTCAGTCTGATTTTTTGAAGCTTTGAAATTTGGCTTGAGTTCTCATTGATTTTTCTCTACAAAATTAAAAATACACACTAAAGTAGTAAAAGAGCAACAATAAATTACTGAAAAATAAAAGAAAAGAAAAATGATCAAAACTAAAAAAAAGGAAACAACCTATCTACTAGTTCTGATTTATAGTCTTCAACTTGACTTTCTTTGAGTTCTGAGTTGAATCAATCTGGTGCCACTTCAATTGGAATACTTTCATATTTGGTTGAGCCTTCTTTCAATTGGACATTGCTAGCTTTTATAGTCTCAAACCTATTTTCTACAGAATTCTCATATACTGAATTATCAATAATATCAAT
This sequence comes from Cocos nucifera, assembly GCA_006176705.1. Classification (NCBI taxonomy): domain Eukaryota; kingdom Viridiplantae; phylum Streptophyta; class Magnoliopsida; order Arecales; family Arecaceae; genus Cocos; species Cocos nucifera. The sequence continues at coordinate 252,638 of QRFJ01001710.1, forward strand.
TAGAAAATAAGTTTGATTATCATCAGGATGTTTAGTATCTTTGAAAACATTAAAAGTGACTTGTTCGTCTTGGATTCTAAGAATTAATTTTTTCTGTTGAACATCTATTAAAGCTCATCCAGTAGCTAAAAAGGGTCTTCCTAAGATAAGGGGTACATCATAATCTTCTTCCATATCAAGAACAATAAAATCAATAGAAAAAATAAACTTGTTTACCTTTACCAAGACATCGTCCACTATACCTCTTGGATATTTGATGGATCTATTGGCTAATTGAAGAGTTATAATGGTAGGCTTCGGTTCTCTTAGACCAAGCTTCCTGAAAATAGAAAAGGACATGAGATTAATACTTGCTCCTAGATCATATAAAACTTTATCAAAACTACAATCACCAATAATGCAAGGATAGAAAAACTTTCTAGATCTTTTAGCTTTTGTGGTAATTTATTTTGAAGTATTGCTGAGCATTTTTCATTCAAATTTATTCTATCACGCTCCTTCAGCTTTTTCTTATTTGTTAGAATTTCTTTAAGAAATTTGGCATACCTAGGCATTTGAGTGATAACATCTACAAAAGAAATATTAATATGTAAATTTTTTAAAATTTTAAAAAAATTAGAAAATTTCTTATTTGGATGCTGTATTTATCTCTTTGGGAATGGTAGTGGTGGCACGTAGGGCTTCACATTTGGATCGGCAAATTGTATACCTGGAGACCATCCATCTGCTGGTTGTTTTGATGACTGACAAATTTTAGTTGATGGTTTCTTATTTGTAGTTGGCTCTTCAGTCTCTTTCTTCTGATGTGGCTCCTCCAGCTTTTTACCACTTCTTAGGGTGATAGCATTAACTTGCTCCCTTGGATTGATCTCCGTATTGCTGGGCAAGGATTCCTGAGGTCTCTCAGAGATTATCTTAGCCATTTGGCCTATTTGCATCTCCAAGTTTCGAATTGCTATTGCTTGGTCCTGCCTAAGTTTGGCTTTCAAATTTTTTATAGTTGCTTCTTGGTTTTGCATGAATTTGACCATCAACTCCTCCATGTTTGACTTCTTTTCAAGTACTTGGAACCCCGGGGGTGGTTATTATGCTGCATTTTGATTGCTCCATGAGAAATTTGGATGCTGCCTCCATCCTTGATTATATGTGTTAGAGTAGGAATTATTTTATTGCGGCTTGAAAAAATTACCAATATAATTAGCTGTATCAGTTGCTTTAGCAAAAGAATTACCTGTCTGGCAGTTGCTTGTATCGTATCCTCCTCCACACAAGTCACAAGTGATGCTCTTAACATGCATAGCTGTTCCCCTCAAGTTGTTGACTTTGACTCTAAGGGCTGTAATTTTAGCTAGTAAGGTTGGCACGCAATCTACTCCCTGCATAGCTGCTGGTCTTTTTAGCATCATGCATTCTGTTTTCCACTAATAGCTATTTGATGCTATCTCAACGATCAGATCAAAGGCTTCTTCCTTCATTTTTTGATTAATGGTTTCTTCTACTACTGCATCAATCATAAAATAATTAGTAGGAGATAAACCATTATAGAAAGTTTGTACCTAAAGCCATATAGATAGTTGATGATATGGACATCTCCTCAACAATTTTTTGAAACACTCCCAAGCCTCATATAGTGTCTCCATATCCATCTGCATAAAAGAAGTGATATCGTTGCACATCTTGGCAGTCTTGGAAGGTGGAAAGTACTTGACTAAGAATTTTTGGGCTAGAACATCTTAAGTTATGATAGAACCTATAGAAAGAAAATGAAGCCAACTTTTAGCTTTGTTTCGTAAAGAGAAAAGAAATAACCTTAGTCTAATAGCATCATCCGACACCCCATTAATTTTAAAAGTATCACAAAGTTAGAAATATGGGCATTCGGATCATCATGCATGTGTCCACTAAATTAGACAGTTGATTGAATCATTTGGATCATTGTCGATTTTATTTTAAAGTTGTTTGCCTGCACAGGCAGTCTCCTGATGCTCGAAGCTACATCGACTATAGATGGTGTGATGTAATCATTTAATGGACGATGTACTACTCGAATAGCTTCATGCTATCCCTCGGTCGTCATATCCAATCCCAAATTGATATCGTTAGGATCTTCAGCTGTCATGTTTCTTTCTTATTGCAGTCTTCTGATGGTCTTTTCAATTTTTGGATCTAAAGATAGTAAGTTACTATATCTAGTACGTGTCATGCACTGAATAAATTTTAAAAATAAAGTAAGAATAAAAATTAAAAATAAAATTCTAAAGTAAAGCTAGGATCAAAATTTTAATATTATTTTAGACACAATCCCCGATAATGATACCAAAAATTTGATGCATGCTAATCTATAGCTATGGCAAGTGCACCAGTCGATCAAGTAATAAAGTAAGTGAGTAGAGTATCGTTCCTAGAGGATTGAAAAATAAGTATTGAAAAGCTCTTTTCTATGCTTTATTTAGAAGACCAATTTATGAGAATAAAAAATTAAAAAATAAAATAGAAAAATAATTAAAAATTATAAAAAAATAAAGAGATTGTAATTATTAGGGTTTTAAACTTAAGAGTAATAGGTTACTAAGGCAATCAGTTCACCAACTCAGTCAATATAAAATTTAGGTTATTAGGTTAATTTTATTTCATATGATAGTGGAGTCTCCTAGTTTATTTGCTATCCTTTGATCCAGGCATAGCAAAACTATCAATATTTATTAATTATCCCTTGGTCCAGATGTAATTTAAATAAATATCAATGCATTATATTTTGTGAAACCCTTTAATTAAAATACGCTACATCCAAAGCACACTAAAATTTCTACATGCATATGAATTTTAATTCAATTCATAATACAAGGTATATAATCAAGAAGCAATAACATAGATGTACTTGATCCGTATCATCTATGTTCATCAGATCAATTAGAAGATGGCCAGTAATCTAAAAGCATTAAGATTAGATTTATATACTCCTCATGAATAAAATTTAAAATTAAAAATAAATCATACTAAATATTATATCAAAAGAGTGGCTACACCTTAGTCTTAGTAAAAAAAAATTAATTCATAAGAATAAGTTCAAAAATAGCAAATAAAATAATAAGCATGAAGAAATTAGACTGTTTATTTGCTGAAATTGGTTGTCCCTTGCTCTTGGTGTGGAAAACTCGACGAAGAAGAAGAGAAGTCCCTTGATCGATGTCCTAATTATCGAAAGAAGAAAAGAAGAAGAAAAAATATAAAAAAAATAAAAGCTCTTTCTCTTCTCTCTCCCTTAAAACTCTCAAACCCTCTCTAAAATTTCTCTAAAAGATCTCTCTCTATTTTTCTCTATTACTCTCTATTACTGTTCTAAAACTCTCTCTCTCTCTCTCTCTCTCTCTCTCTCTCTCGGCAGCAACAGCAACAGAGTCTTTAAATAGGTTAAGGAGAAGAGTTTCTATTGAAATCCATAAAAAATCCTAGAAGAATTGGGTTTAGAACTCCTAACACAACTTAGATTAAAATCTGGATCATTCTGACCGTTGGATGATGATCAAACGGTCAAAAATCATTCAAAATTTACTTTTAATCTTCCAGATCCACTAGGATTAAACAGTAGCTATTGGATCAACTCCTAGATGGATTATGGGTCATCCGATCATGCACAGGAGAGCTTTAGACATTAGTTAAAAATTGGGATGAACCTCAATCATTGGATCTCAATCGGGAGCTGCATTCACCATTCGTCAGCGCACAGATTTTAGCCGTTCGATCAAATCCCAAAGAACAGCATCCATCGGATCTGGGAAAATTCTCAGAACACCCTCTGTAGATCGTGCACGAGCTCGACATTGTGTGGACCACCGCTTCCTTCAGCCAATTAGAGCACGCTTGTCCTCATGAAATCTCCAAAATGCGCTCACCTGGTCATTGTAGCGGTCCACTGTGGGCCATGAAAAATTCTGACGTCAGCGCGATGTAAGCATGGCATCAGTGGATAGTCGATCTGAGCATGATCAGGCCAGGCGGTCTGCTGAGCCGGTTTGAACCAAACCGACTAGCTTTTTTTTATTTTTTTATATCATTTCCTTTAAAATTCAATTTCAGGCTCATTTGAAGTCCGTTTTGCTTGAAATTTATTTTATCTGATCCAAAAAAATAAGATCTTCATATTGATGGCCTTCTTTCCTACATAAAATTAACAAAAGTATCAATTTCTTAAAAATAGATTAATTTAGTTTATAATTTAATACTTTTATTAGTTTTTTTTATCACTTATCAGAACTTCAACTATTAAATCCCAATAGATTGGCACGTCACAATAACGAATACTACCCTCCATAACAAACTCCACATGGCCTGAACGGCCCCACTAGCAGACGGTTACTGCTATCACCATCAGTTTGTTATAGGTTTTGTTGGGGATAAATCCCGCTCCCGTCGAAGTCTAGTTTGATGCTCAGCCTAATGCAACCAGTAGCCGTAGAAGAGCTTCAGCAGACGGGCTTCAGTCGAACCTCCAGTGGCCAAGCTCTACGGAAGTCGGACTTCCTGCGAACTCCTCCAGCGGCCAAGCTTCTATGGAAGCCGGACTCCCTGCGAACTCCTCCAGCGGCCGAGCTTCTACGAAAGTCGGACTCCCTATGGACTTCTCCAGCGGTTGGGCTTCTACGGAAGTCGGACTCCCTACGAACTCCTCCAGCGGCTGAGCTTCTACGGAAGCCGAACTCCCTGTAGACTTCTTCAACGATCGGGCTTCTATGGAAGCCGGACTCCCTACGGGCTTCTTCAGCGGATGGGCTTCTTAATGGCCGAACTTTCATGAAAGCCGAACTTCTTATGATGGATTCCTGCAGGCGATCCCGCTATGGTTACACGATAATAGCGATCGACATTTATCGAGTCAATAACGATCAGCATTTATTAAGTCAATAACGATCGACATTGATCAAGATAGTTACGACAATCATTAATCAAGACGGTTACAACAAGCTCCCTCTATAAAAAGGACCCTCCGGATACACTTATGCCAAGTTCTGAAAACCCTTCTCTCCTCTTTTAAACTCTACCGAACTCCACACTGAGCACTCCATTCCTATTGACTGGAGCTGACTTGATCGTCGGAGGGTCCTACCGGAGTCACCCCCCACCGGCTTCGAATGGGACTTTATTTTGCAGGTCCTCGACGGCGACCCCATCTGCCTCCACTCCAGCGAATTCTGGTGACTACCAGATTTTACGTCAACAGATTGGCACTAGAAGGAGGGCCCAGCAATGATTTCTCTCTTAAAGGAAGCCGGGGTTCCCTTGTTCTTAAAGGAGTGCTTGGCAACGATTTCTCTCTTCCCACTCCAGAAATCTTTTTTCCTCCTCTTTTGAATTCCTTTCCAAAAAGAAAAGATGCCCCCCCAAGAAAGCCTCCACCCGACGATCGACGGCCTCCTCGGCCCGATCCCGTTCGGATTCGTCCGCTCCTGCTCCAGCCCCGGTGACCTAGGCTCACTCTATAGCCGCGGTAAATGCTGAGCAATTCAACTTGCTCGTCCAGCAGGTTCGTGGCCTCACTGAGGTAGTTCAGTTGGTGCAGGCCATGCACCAGTAGGCCCCAGTACCAGCTCAACCGATGCGGGATTCTCCAGAGCCGTGTGGTCCAGTCCAGGGGCAATCGACATGGGCTACCCGACCTCCAATCTTCGAAAGAGGAAGGCAACGGAGGGAGAGCCCTTGCTCGAACCACGGCTCGACCCAGGGTGAAGCTTTGCACCCATTCAGTAAGAAGACCTTGGAGATCAGAGATCACGAAGATCTCCTGGATCAAAGGCTCTTAGAAATGAGCCGACGAATCGAAGAACTCCGTCACACTCCCTCCTCATGCGGTAATGACATCTGCACTGACCCTCTTTTTTCGTAGAAAATCATACAGGAACCGATCCCGTCGAACTTCAAGCTCCCGTAATTCGAGAGCTACGATGGGACCACCGATCCGGTCGATCACCTGAAAGCCTTTCGAACAACGATGCTGCTCCATGGCGCGCCAGACGCTATCTTGTGCCGGGCTTTTTCCTCTACCCTTAAAGGGGCCACTAGGAACTGGTACTCGATGCTCAAGCAAATACCATCTTATCATTTGACCAGATGAGTCAATAGTTCATAGCCCACTTTGTTAGTAGTCGGCGTCCGCGTCGAGGTTCAGAGTCCTTAATGGCCATCAGGCAGAAGGAGGAAAAATCCATCCGGACTTACATTACCCGATTTAATACTACTGCACTAGAGGTCCGAGACCTAAACCAGTCAGTCGCCATGGCCACTCTTAAGGGCGGCCTTCAGAAGAACGATCTACTGTTCTCCTGAAAAAGAAGTATCCCAGGAACTTTGCCGACATGCTGGCTCGGACCGAAAGTTATGCCCGGGCAGAGGAGGCCTTCGAGGCTAAGGACGATGAAGTCAGCGGCAAGCGGCGAATCGATGGGCCAGGCAGATCCGCCGAAGAAAGAAAGCGGACTGAAGCTCGGCCGCATTCCCGGACCCCCCTAGTCACGGGCGAGTCCGGACTCTCCCTCAAGCTCGAAAGCGGGGAAGCCCTGACGGAAGGACACACCGAGGTTTCCCTCAGCACCGAAGTTCTCTCCGACGATGATGATTTCACAACTACACCCCCCTTAACATCCCGAAGACTTAAGTATTGATGGAGATCCGGCAGCGACTTCCAAGATCAGAGAGAATGCGTTTCCATCCTAGCAAGCGTAATCCCAATAAGTACTGCCTCTACCATCGCAACTATGGCCACGACACTAAGGAGTGCATCCAACTCCAGGACGAGATCGAAGAGCTCATCAGGCGACGCAGACTTAGCCGATTTCTGCGAAGATGGCCTGAGGAGAAAGAAGATCGGCCAAGGGTGCTGCCATAGCCAGAGATGGCAAGGAGCTCGGCACTGCCATAGCTAGAGACCGCAAGGAGGTCGGCCATCTTACGGCCTCATCCATATTGCCCTTGGGAGGAGCTTGGTGCATCAGCGATTCATCATCTCCTGGCGACAAGAGCGTGCACCAAATTGAGAAGGCTAGCATGAGGAGGTCGTCCACCCCGGGACTTATCGCCTGAAGAAACTTGGAGGGATAGTGCTTCTTCGACTATGAAACTCAGAAAATTTGAGGATGTATTATCAGTAGACGTCCTTTAAAAACTCCTTTGCTCTGCATTATTGATTTCTGGCATAAGGATTACATGATGGCAGGAAAGAAATGAGCAAAAGTAGCCTGTTAGGAATAAGAGGAGAACCTCGTCCTAATGCAAGCAGATGAAAGACCTCTAAATCTCAGCTGCAGGAGATAAGGTCTCTCCCAGGTCAACATCGACCGTGGAAAGTAAGACCTTACCAAAGTCGAAGGCCTCGTTCATAAAGAACGAGATGGGGGGAGAGGTGCGGACGACGGTCCGCATGTGCCCCCATAGCCCATTAGAAAGAGGAGGAGGACCTCATCCTAACGTGAGCAAAGTCGAAGGCCTCGTTCACAAAGGAAGAGATGAGGGAAGAGGCATGGACGACGGTCCGCATGTGCCCCCACAGTCCGTTAGGAACAGGAGGAGGACCTCATCCTAACACGAGCAAAGTCGAAGGCCTCATTCACAAAGAACGAGATGGAGGGAGAGACGCGGACGACAGTCCGCATGTGCCCCCACAGCCCATTAGAAACAGGAGGAGGATCTCATCCTAACGTGAGCAAAGTTGAAGGCCTCATTCACAAAGGACGAGATGGGGGGAGAGGCATGGACGACGGTCCGCATGTGCCCCCGTAGTCCGTTAGGAACAGGAGGAGGACCTCATCCTAATCGAGTAAAGTCGAAGGCCTCATTCACAAAGGACGAGATGGGGGGAGAGGCGCGGACGACGGTCCGCATGTGCCCCCACAGCCCATTAGGAATAGGAGGAGGACCTCATCCTAATGCGAGCAAAATCGAAGGCCTCGTTCACTTTAGACGAGATGGGGGGAGACGGAACGATGGTCCGAATGTGCCCCCACAGCCCATTAGGAACAGGAGGAGAATCTCATTCTAACGCGAGCAAAGTTAAAGTTAAGAATAGGAGGAGAACCTCATCCTAACCTGAGCGACTAGGCCAACCTCGGTCGGAGAGCTTCAACTTCCACTTTGGCCAGAGATAAGATTGAAGATAACCTCATCCTGAGATGAGATCTCTCTCGAGCTTCGACATGGACCAGCACGAGGCTCAAAGGAAGACTTTGGCAGTCACCTTTTCTACACTCCCTTCTTTCGATTTTCGAACTCGAGAGTGGGGGGGCTAGTGTTGGGGATAAACCCCGCTCCCGTCAAAGTCTAGTTCGATGCTCAGCCTAATGCAATCAGTAGCTGCAGAAGAGCTTCAGCAGTCGGACTTCAGCCGTACCTCCAGCGGTCGAGCTTCTACGAAAGTCGAACTTCCTGTGAACTCCTCCAGCGATCGAGCTTCTATAGAAGCCGAACTCCCTACGAACTCCTCCAGTGACCGAGCTTCTATGGAAGCCGAACTACCTATGGACTCCTCCAGCGATCGGGCTTCTACGAAAGTCGGACTCCCTGCGAACTCCTCCAGCGGCTGAGCTTCTACGAAAGTCGGACTTCCTACGGACTTCTCCAGTGGTCGGGCTTCTACGGAAGCCGGACTCCCTACGGACTTCTTCAGTGGATGGGCTTCTCAATGGCCGAACTTTCATGAAAGCCAAATTTCTTATGATGGATTCCTGCAGGCGATCCTGCTACGGTTACACGATAATAACGATCGGCATTTATCGAGTCAATAACGATCGATATTTATCGAGTCAATAATGGTCGGCATTTATCAAGTCAATAATGATCGGCATTTATCAAGTCAATAATGATCGATATTGATCAGGACAGTTATGACAATTATTAATCAAGATGGTTACAACAAGCTCCCTCTATAAAAAGGATCCTCCGGATACACTTACGCCAGGTTCTGAAAACCCTTCTCTCCTCCTCTAAACTCTACCGAACTCCACACTGAGCACTCCATTCCTATTGACTGGAGCTGACGTGATCGTCGGAGGGTCCTACCGGAGCCACCCCCCACCGACTCAGATGGGACTTTGTTTTGCAGGTCTCCGACGGTGACCCCATCTGCCTCCACTCCAGCGAATTTCGATGACTACCAGATTCTACGTCAACAGGCTTCATCTATAAAAAATATCCTCCAGATATATTTTCTCTAAGCTCTCATTCTTCTTTTCATTGTTCTGCTCCTTAATTTTCTGAGCACACCATTTTTGTTGGTCGGAAGTGCTGACTTGACTGTCGGAAGATCCTATAGAAGCCAGCACCCCCAACTTCGATCAGGACTTTATTTTGTAGGTCATCGACGGTAGCCTCGTCTCTTCCAACTCCAGCTTACTCCGATGTCAATTAGATTCCGCACCAACAGACCCAATTATACAAACCCCAAAAAAAATAAACTTATCCAAGGGTCATTGTCTATAATTAAAAGATACATATACCATGGTGAACTACAACCATTGTCGAAGGATAACTTCACAATCACGAACAAGAAAAAAGAAGAAGAAGAAGAGAGTGAAAAAACTACAAAGGCATACATCTGAAATGAGATAATCGAAAAGTAGTATTTTATTGAAATTAAAGTTTGATACATGAAAAGGTCTGCAGGACTAGTTAAAAAAAAAGAAGAGCAAAGAAGAAGAGAAAAAGATGCCGAAGTCCTACTCGAAGTCAGACTTTGGACTACCAACGTCGGCCAATATCAGGGATAATTTTAGGTCCTTAATCTTTTGTTTGAGCTCTCGCTGAGTTGTCAGGCTTTTACTCAACTACTTCTTATACCTTCTGGAGTTATCTTCAACTTTTTTCAGCTTCTTTCTTAATACAGCCTACTCGACCTCCACATCCTTCATAGCATCTTGTTGATAGACCATCTGCATCTTCAACTTCTGCAGCTCCATTTGGCTATTCCCATATAGAGTAGACAAGCTCTCTAAAGAGCTCCATAAGGATAGGACCTCCGTCGAGTCCCCACTCGAGTTAGCTCGAGCCCCTTTAGACAATTATCGCCAAAGTCAGGCGATCTCGTCATCAGCTCTTTGAAGCTTTCTCTTGAGGTCAGCAACTTAACCACACCAATCGTATCTATATTCATTATGAGAGTTCTTAGCTACCTATAATTGGCTTTGAAGTTCGGAGAACTTCTTTGTCCAAGCCCAGCCATATTCTTCCTGATTGGTGGATCATGCCAAACTTCCTTCAAGTAATCAAATTCTTTCTTGTGTGGCTTTCAGCTTGACTTTTAGAGAGCTTGCCTTGACCGTCAAGGTCCATGACTTATCGCTACCGAGCTTCTTCACCCACTTCAACTCCTCTATCAGATGGTGCTTCTTATTGATATAGTCCATGGCATCCTTTTTATGAACTTGTCGTAGGTGGGCGACTTCAACTATAGCTTTCAAATAATGCTTCTTCAACTTCTGGAGCTCGTTCTCAGCTTTCTTTAGTTTCTTCTTAGTTTGATGAACTTCCCTCTTCAGGTTCTTAATAACAGATCTTAGAGGAAGGCCTTGGGGCAGCGGTGTGGCATCGATAGGGGGAGACGAAGCATGATTATCTTCACTAGAGAGATTCTAAAAAATAAGCATATCATAACACAAACTTAAAGTAAACTTATTTTCATTAAATAAAATATTTTTTAAATATAGAAAAAGAAAAATAAAAAAATATAAAAATAAGAGGCCTCAGAACTCTGATGGAATAGTAGAGGAATTCGGTGCAGTCGATTCCTTGATAGTGGCAGATGGAGGCTCAACTAGTGGGAGATCGGGGGTAGCAGATGAAGGCTCGGCTAGTGGGAGATCAGCAGCGGTAGTGGAAGGCTCGGCCTCATCATCAGAAGCTCCTTCATTTAGGAAATCGAGATCGAGCTCAAGAAATTTATTGACCATGTTCTTTTGGCAAAGCTCATATCCCTTGATGAAGGATAATTGGACGAACTCAAACTTTATGCCCTTCATTTCTGAGGAAGCCTTGAACTCCTCCATAGCCTGGACCTTGGCCTCTACTATCTAGTCCAAAGTTCGCTATTCCTTCTTTGCCATTTCCACTTCCATCTTCCTCCTCTTCTCAACCTCGAAGACTAGTTCTTCCTCTACCCTCATCGAAGCTTGTTCAGCATCTCGTACAGCTTGATGGAGCTCTTCAACCTCAGCCGACCTCTTCTTAAGCAGGTGATCGACTTTGGCTTTTTCTTTAAGAAGGTGTGTGACTTCGACTTGATGATCTTCTTTAGCTTTCACAGCCTTTGATTTCATATGATTCATCACCTTGATATTGGCGATCAACTAGTGTCCAATCTATGAAAATGACCAAGTGCCTTGTATTAATGAAGAAGCAATGGATAAGCTAATGAAAGAATGAAAGAAAAGAGAGCCGGGTTGATCTACCTCAAGAAAGGATCCCAAGGAATCCCAGGTGCGCTGCTTGGGATCGACTTTCAACAATCCTATCTATAACCTTAGGCAGGGTACACCCATTAACCAGCATCTTGATGATGTCTTTATTATTGAAGGGGTTCTCTCCTAAGTCCTCATCGGAATCGTTGGATCCCCTACAGCGGCCCTACATCGAACTGCAATGGTAGGCAACTTCTCCTTCTTCTTCTTTTCCACTTCCATCACCCTCTCAATGGGGGGCTCCGAAGTGGGGATGTCGGCTGGAGGGTTCGTGGAGGTCAGAGGTGCTGCAACCTTGATGGCGGCAGTAGTAATAGGGGGATTGATAGCAACAGTGACGGGCGTGACAGAGCTTGATGCATCAATCTTCGCCCTTTTAGAAGGCTCACCGATCATGGTGTCCTTCCTTTTGTGAGCTCGGAGTCCTTTTGAAAGATGCTAAGCTCATCCGCATCTATTTCTATAATAAAAAAAAATTCATAATTAGAAAGAGGGATGAGAAAGAGACTCATGAAATTCAAGAATATACCTACCAAATTGAGAGGACTTAAACCAAAGTTGAATAAAGTCTGATCTTTGATTAGCTCGGATAGAGTAGGAGCTCGATAATTTCTAATCTTACTAACTGATTCTTGATCCTCTCTTTCTAATCCCAGAGCCCAGTAGACTAAATCTCTTAGGTATCCCCAGGGGGGAAGCCCTAAGTCTAAGGATGGATAGGAGACATAAAAGAACTTTCCTTTTCAGTTATGAATGGAAGAAAGGGCATCCTTGAGTAACCCTTTCTTGCCGAACTAAGGGGATAGATACCACTAGTCTTTGGCGGTGGAATGATGTTTGAAAGTGAAGTAATTACCGAACAGAGAAATGGTAGGTTGAACCTTGGCCATGATGCATAAAGATAGGAATCCTATGATGAATCTAAACGAGTTTGGCACCATGGAGGCGAAGGAGATTTTAAAGAACCTAAAGAGAGCTACAATGAAAGGATGGATTGAAAGTCGAAGTCTAGCACGGAGAGCCTTGCTATACAAGCAAAAATAATTCGAGGGTGGAGAACAAGCTCCGCTGCTTGGTCCGGGGAGTTCAAGCTCGTATTTTGGAGGAATCCCATATAGAATTCGTATCAAGAAAAGATCTACAGGATGAAGTACACAAGAAATGGTGTTAGGAGCAAAAGGGGGATGGGATACTTCTACAACCTCAGCTTCCTTATGGGTTGGATCCATTAGGCTCAGATGAGTTAGACTTTCCGAACAAGTCGACCAAGATCCCTCAGTAGATATATGGATCAAACTAAATTTGAAAAAAAGAACAAAAAAACCAAGGAAAAAGACAGCGAAGTCTCGGAAGGGAAAATGAGCAAAACCGACCAGGGAAACCCAAAGAAGACCTCTAAAATAATGATTAAAAAGCAAAGAGATGAAGAATAAAGAGTTGAGGAACTAACCTAAGCAGGATTACAAAGCACGGAAAGATGATCGAAAGGTCGAGAAGCGGCCAAGAAAGACGACGATCGCACAGACTGACCAGAGGGGATAAAGAAGCAGGGAACAAGAGGAAAAAAATGCCAGTGAAAGTGAGGAGTCAAAATGAGAAGGAAGAATTTAAATAATAGATAAGAGCTCGAGGCAGTTATGATCACAGATCTGCTTCACTCGATCTCTGTTTGACGCGTGTCCCACTCATTATGATGGAGGGCAGGTGGCTGATAGAACCATAATTGTGCCGTACATGGGGCGACACTTCAGTGGGAGTTTCGAAAATTTATCTTTTCGGATCATCTCGTATTGAAGAAGCTTCGATGCCAACATGGAAAAAGCCAAAATATTTCATTTCTTGATAGGAGAAAAATTGGTAGAGGACTTCAGCTATTATGATTTTTATGCTTCCTTTCGTTTGGAATCCAAACTCGAGAGTAGGAGGACAAGTATTGAGGGTAAAATAACCCCCATCGAAGTCCTTAACTACCGACCCCTATTCTAAAGGAATTTACTGACCCTCTCAACAACAAGATCATATCGTGGAACTTGTCGAAAGCACATTGAAAGCTCAGACAGACAATTTTGAATAGTAAAGGAGAACTATCATTTAATTAACCTTGCTTCTTAACTTAGAATAAATAACAGGACCAAAATTCAACTCACCCGACCTTGATTGGTGATAAGTTCTAAAGATAGTCAAAGTCCTATATTATGGACAACACGCTCCTTCCTACCGAACCCCTCAAGTCATACTTCTCTCGGTCGTGCTCCTTCCAGCAGTGCCCCATCTTGGCAAATTTTTTCTGAACGAACTCCCTTCCCCGGTCGCGCTCCTCCCAGTAGTGCCCCATCTTGGCGAATTTCTTTCGGACGAACTTCTTTCAGTCGCGCTCCTTCCAGTAGCACTCCTTCCAATCGAATTTCTTCTAGATGAACTTCTTCCAGTCGTGCTCCTTCCAGCAGTGCTTCTTCCAACCGTGCTCCTCCCAGTAGCGCTCCTTCTAGTCGAACTCCCTTCGGACACACTCCTTACCATCATACTTCCTTTCATTTGAATATCTTTCAGGACGATCTTCTCCTAGCCAGTCATGGACTTGCTTAGTCCATGTTACACCAATCAGTTGAAGCCGGCTGAAAGGACCTCGTTAAGCCACTGATTCATGATGACTATTTCATGAAGGATTTAGCATGGTGCTTTAGATCTTAATCTAAGAAGCATCTGCCGGTACGCAACCCTCTTGAGGCTTCCAAACTTCTTAAAGCCACTAGGCATTGTCCCAATGGACCTTGATTGGTTATAAGTCTACTACATATATTGGAGTCTCTAAACTACATCCAAAAACCAATAAATGGATCTTTACTAGCTGCAAGTCACGATAAACGACAACTCATCCTCCATAACAAACTCCACATGACCTTAGCGGCCCACTATCAGACTATTATGGCTATCACCATCAGTTTGTTACACGCTCTGTCTATAAAAGAAACCCTCTAGATATATTTTTCTCTAAGCTTTCTTATCTTTCTGTTACTCTGCTTCTCTATTTTCTAAGCACTCTATTCTAGTTGGCTAGAGAATTGACTTGAGTGTTGGAGGGTCATGTCAGAGCCATCCTATTAGGATTTGATGCCTCCAATTCGATTCACAACAAGAAGAGAATCAATTTTCAGCATAGCAGTCAGGCCGGCTCTGATATACGATCTAACCAGCTCGAACCATAGTTGAGCCGACTCTCTCAAGCAGACAGACAGCAAGAGTTTGGGTGAGATGCAGTCGAGCCAGCTCGACCCCTGACTGAGCTAGCTCGATAGAAGCAAACAGAATATGATGAAATTTTTTTTGTTTGGACTCGAATTGTGATTAATCCAAGGGATCTATGGGAGTTGCGTATGGACCACAGGATCCTACGGCCATGGAGGGTTGCGATCATGGTTTGAAGGTCAAAAAATATTTCAAAACTTCATCAAAAATATGTTCGACTCATATTAGGAGAACGAGCCCTATTAGGACTCCCGTAAATTGCTGAGAAGATGATTCTCATCCTATTTAAAGAGCTGAGATATTGTGGAGCAAAAAAAGATGGTGCATGTGGCATGAGAGACACGTAGAGAGGCTCAGATAGCTATCGAGAGGAGCTTGGTAGAGCGCTAAGTGTGAGGGTAGAGCATCTTGTAGCTTCTGTGGATCTTCTTAAAATTCTGAGAGAGTTTTTGTGAGGGTAGCTTCTAATTGAGAGAGATTTATGTATGGTGAGTTGAAAGTAGGTGTTCTTATTGTACTTATTTTTTTCTTTTATAGTAAAGCTTTGCATGCCCCATGGAGGCAAACCTTTAGACTAATCCACGTACTTGATTATTTTCTTATTTTATTTCTTTCTTCTTTCTGCCATAATAATTTAGTACTAGATCCTTAACAAGCGGTATCAGAGTAGCTGATATTTCAATAGTTTGGTATCAGAGCAAGTTGATACCACAACATACCCATCTTTAGTTTGGACTTTATTTTGCAGGTCCTATTGGCAGCCTCACCTTTCCAACTTTAGCTACCTCTGGTATCCTTACAAATTTCTACACTAATACTTTTTATCGATTGCAAGACACACCTGCAATCAAAAATCAAGTGGGATTTTTAGGTACCCAAGTCATCTTGGATTCTTTGAGGTTAATAACCATGGTTACTTTGAAAATCCATGCCTTTTTAATTTTAGATTATTTTTTATTTTTTTGAAATTGCAAACATAGGATTTATGTCCAGTTTTTCTGTAACAAAAATAGATTGATTTTTATGAAGTCGAAGATAGATCATTTACAAAGAAATTCTTTAAAAATTTCTATTTCTTTTGAATTTTGAAACAAATTCCTACTTTGTCAAAGAAAGCCTTTTGATTATTAAGTAATAATTATAATTTTTCAGAACTTAATATGAACTTATCAACTATAGGTTTATATTTTTCAAGTTCTTTCTTTAGGTTTTGGTTTTTTGTAGAAATAACATCTTTTTCTCTTAATATTTTCTTCTTTTCCTTGATTAGATTTTGATTGATTGATTTTAGATTTTTGTTTTTCAAGGTTAACTTTTTTAGATCATCATACAATTCATAAAATGCTTCTTGCAACTCATCAAATAAAAATTCTGATTGAGTGTCAAGTGTTACCTCTTCCTCTTGAGTCATGAGACATAAATTGACTATTTTTTATCGCTCTTCATCTGAACTTGAATCTTCACTATCACTTCATGTTGCCATCATTGCTTTCTTCTTTACTTTCTTGGAGGATTTCTTTAATAGAGGGTAGTCTATCTTAAAATGACCTAATTTCTTGCATTCAAAACATGTAGGCTACTCCTTATCTTGGTCTTTCTCTCGATCTTTACTAGCTTTACCTTTGGAGAAGGGTCTTCTCTTGAAGTTTGGTCTTTTCTTTCTTATGAACTTTCTAAATTTTTTGGTTAGAAGAGCCATCTCTTCATCATCATCTTCTTCTTCGGAATCCTCACTTTCTTCATCTTCTTCCTTTGCTACTGACTTGAGGGCCATGATCTTCTTTTTCTTAACTTCATCTTCCAAGTTTTGCTTCATCGTTAACTTATGTATCATAAGAGAACCAAGAAGCTCTTCAAGAGACAAAGTATTAAGATCCTTAGCTTTTTGTATAGCCGTCATCTTTGCCTTCCAAGTTTGAGGAAGAGATCTAAGAATTTTTCTTACAAATTCACTATTAGTGTATGATTTTTTTAATATTTTGAGTCCATTTATAATATTAGTAAATCATGTAAATATTTCGGTAATACTTTTAGTTGATTCCATTTTAAAAAGTTCATACTTATGCACTAACATATTTATTTTAGATTCTTTCACTTGATTGGTACCCTCATGGATAACCTCAAGTCTATCCCATATTTCTTTGGTTGAAATATAAGTAAAAATTTGATTAAATTCATTGGCATCAAGTAAGCAATAAAGCACATTTATTGCTTTAGCCTTCAATTGAGAAATCCTCTTATCATTTTCATCCCATTCTCTTTCGAATTTAGGAATTATGTTACCTTCATGCTAATTATGGGTATGTGTGGTTCATTGATTATGACACTCTATATATCATAATTTAGTGCTTGAATGAATATGCACATGCATGCCTTCCAATATGTGTAGTTAGAATCATTAAATAAAGGAGGTCTATTTATGGACTGCCCTTCTATTAGAAAGATATTTAATTAGATTGCCATCTTGATTGATTACTCTAAATCAAATGAATAACAAACAATATAAGAGCACCTGCTCTGATACCACTTGTTCTCCAGAAGAACAACCTAAGAGGGAGGGGGGGTGAATTGGGTTTTCTCAAAAATTTTTGGATTGCTTAGTGTATGTATAGAACTTAAATATAAATATGCTGGAAATGCAGTAATTTAGATGTACAAAAAATAAAAGTAACTAAAAAAAGAGATCACGCATCCAAAAGCTCAAGATTTTTATAGTGGTTCGATATCAAACCCAATACCTACGTCCACTCCTCAAGTACTCCACTTAAGAATTCTACTATAATCTCTAAGATTACAGCAAGATTATTTTTACTGAGCTCACAATCTAAATCCAGTTGGTTTTATGGGCTAACCAACCAAAATCTAACCCCAAGCTACTCCTAGACTTGTACAAATCTAATTTAAGACTTGGATGAGCCTATCCTCCAACTTTCAATCCTTTGAAATTTGAAATACAAAGATTTCAGAATACAGAAATTTAAAACAAGAGCAAACTCCTTTTGAAGAGAAGATTTGAGGCTTTGATGCACAAGATAAGTTATTGGAGGGCTTTAGCAATGAATGCTCCCTTTCTTTACTTGAGAATACCCAGATTGCACAGCTGGTTGAGTGGTTGAATAGCAATGAAGGCTCTTTAAAGCTCACTATTTTGACAACACATAATTTTTGAAAACTTGCTGATGTTTTTTACTTTCTTGCTTTTATATCTTGAGTTTCTAAATCTTAATCTAATCTTAGAAGTCTTCTAATCCAAATTAGGAACTCCAAAATTGAGTTTATAGCTGTTGGAACATCATAAAAAGCCATTTAGAATGAAATCTAGGCAGTTATGAAAACTAGCCATTGGGATTGTCAGAAACATGAGGGTTGACTCCCCAAAATCTTAAGTCGACTTCAACTGCAAGATAAAAAATTCTGACTCTCTGTATTTCTATCTCATGCCAGTTTTGCGTGTTGGAGTCAATGCTTGGACTTCGTGAGTCGACTCTAGTTGTAGGACGAAAAATTCAGTATTCTATTCTTGAACTGGTGTCTTTTCTGAGATGTGAGTCGGCTCCTACTTTTCATGAGTCGACTCCTCTATAAGTTGACTCCTGGTCGACTCCTATAATAGGGTTCATACTAAAATCTTCTATTTTAAGCCTGGTGCTTGTCGAGCCCATGAGTCGACTCCTACCAATCTGAAGTTGACTCCAAATCTATGCCAAATGCTAAAACTATGCTAAATTTATCTTTAAACTTCCTTTGAGTTGGTTCATGACTCAATACTCTTTAGAAATGTTTGGCTTGATCTCTTTTTGCTCTTTTTTCTTGATTCTTTTAATCAAATATGGAGTATCATAGAAATGGATTCCTGTTCTTCCTAAACTTTGTCTTAAACATTCCAACCAAGTTGTTAGTATCAAAAATTGACTCAAATATTTTGTTATTCATCAAAATCATACATAGGGTTAACACATGACTTTTAAGATTTGAAAGTTTTTACTTTTTGAAATTTACACATTTTAAAATATTTGTTGCATAGCCATCAAGAACCTTGATATTTTTTAGAAATATCAAGAAAAGATCTCTCTCGAATGGATATTGTGTAACATATAGGAGACATATAAATTTTAACATTAGTAAGCTCTTTGGGATGAAGCTCCTATTTTATGCCCATTTGTTTCAAATCTAAACATATCTTTAAATTATCTTTAATCTTTCCATCAAGATTTAATAATATGCCAATCAAATTATCATAAATATTCTTCTTTATGTGCATCACATTTAGATTATGTCTAAGAAGATTGTACTCTCAATAAAATAAATAAAAAAATATTCTTTTTCTTCCATAACTACTTAACAACTCTATGTGTAGATACCACCATTATGTCATCATCAATCCAACTTTCATCTATATGATCATCATTATTGTAGAAATTGTCAACATCATCAAACACCCATGAATCAAGATTGCAAGTAATGACATTCTTTGTCAACCCTTTATTTATTAAGCTTTCAACATCTTCTTTTCTTCTTTTCTCAAAACATTTGGAAACCTTACCATATCTATGATTTATGTCATGCATTTGTATAAAAACCTCAGTTCCAAATGATGGTGCAGGAGCATATCACAATTCTATAGCACCATCAAATATATCTTATTAAAACTAAAATGGATGGTCAACTTCAAACCATCAATAATGGCCCATATAGCAGAATCTTCCTTCATATTTTAACAATGTGAATTGATAGAATCCCCACAAGAAGAACATGCAATACACTTCTTTGTGCTCCATCTAGATAAATTAGCATATACAAGAAAATCATTAATAGTCCAAATAAGAGCTGCCTTCAATTTGAATATCTGACCACTACAAGCATCAAATGCATCAATATCCTTCCATAGTTGTTTCAATTCTTCTATTAAAGATTACAAAAAGATATCAACATTATTGTCTGGACCTTTATCACCTGGAATAACTATTGACATGATAAATGAAGATTGTTTCATATATATATATTCATGGTGGCAAATTATATAGAATTAGAAAGACCGACCAAGTGCTATAAGTAGAACTCAATGTCCAAAATGGATTGAAGCCATCAGTAGCTAAACCCAACCTAATCTATGAACATCTGAGGTAAAATCAGGATGTGTATCATCAAATGCTTTTCATGCTAAACTTTCAGCTAGATATCTTAACACTCTATCTTTTGTACGATCTTCATTATGCTATCTCATCGATGAAGTGGTCTTCAATAATGCATAGGTCCTTTTCAATCTAAATATCAAAAGAAAGTAATGCAAAACTTTAGCCAATTTTTTTTAAAAATTTAAATAGTATCTACTTCGTTCAATACATTATCCTCGTCTTCTTTATGTAATGCCCATCGTGATGATCCACAGACATCGCATGATTCTTGGTTAGCATTTTCCTTCTTGTATAATATATAGTCATTTGAATAATTATGAATCTTCTTATATCCAAGATTCAATTCCTTTATTATTTTTTTTGCTTTATAAGAAAAAGTTGGCAAAGCAATGCATTTAAAAAATGCATCATTTAATAATTGAACCAACATAGTAAAACTCTTACTAGACCATCTATTTAAATATTTCAAATGAAACAGATACACAAGAAATAAAATTTTTGAAAGGTTCTTACAATTCGGATATAATTCTTGATCATAATTATTGGTGCAGAATCTAGTTGACATCAGATCGAGCTGGAGTCGAGAAAGAAGAGGTCACCATCGATGATCTACAAAATAAAGTTCCATCTGGAGTCAGTGATGTTAGCTACGATAGGATCCTCCGATGATCAAGTCAGCTCTTCTGACCAACAGAAATGAAGGGCTCAGGCAAGAGTTTGACAGAGTTTTAGAATGAAGAAGAGAGCTTAGAGAAAATATAATTGAAGGGTCCCTCTTTATAAATGGAGCCAGTAGCAGACTAATAGTGACGATCGTAACCATCCGATAGTGGGCCACTCAGGGCCACGTGGAGTTTGTTACGAAAAGAGGTATCTATTATCATGATGTGGCTGTTCGTCGAGATTTAATAGTCAAAGTTCGAAGGAAGCAGGCATTGGTTAGTGAAGAGCTTTGACATACATCAATTCTAGAGGAGTTCAGACTCCTAAAGGGAATATGACTAGAGAAAATCATCCGAGAGGAATACTAGCTAAAATCTGAAAGTAATCCATCGAAGGAATCTGACTGAAGAAGAAGTCCGAAAGAAGTTCGACTCTTGAAAAAACTTGACTGAAGAAAAAAATCTAGAAGAAGTTTGGCTTCTGAAAAAATTTGATTGAAGAAAAAATTCGAAAGTAGTTCGGCTCCTGGAGGAATCTGATTGAAGGAGAAATTCGAAAGTAGTTCAGCTCCTGAAGGAACTTGACTGAAGAAGAAATTCGAAAGGAGTTCGGCTTCTGAAGGAATCTGACTCAAGGAGAAATTCGAAAGGAGTTTGATTGATGAAAAAATCCGACTGAAGGAGAAGTCTGAGAGTAGTTCGACTTCTGAAGGAGTTCGATCGAAGAAAAAGTTTGAAAGGAGTTTGGCTCCTGGAGGTATCCAACTGAAGTAGAAGTTCGGAAGGAGTTCGGCTCTTGTAGGCATCCGACTAAATGAGAGATCCAAAAGGAGTTCGGCTTCTGTAAGAATCCGACTGAAGGAGAGGTCCAGGAGGAGTTTGGCTCCTGGAGGAATCCGACTGAAAGAGAAGTCCGAAAGAAGTTCGACTTTTGAAAGAAGAGGTTCGAAAGGAGTTTAGCTAATGGAGAAGTCTAGATGGAGTTTGGCCACTGTAGGGGTTCAAAAGAGGTTCGATCGTTGGAGGAGTTCAACTATTTGAAGGAGTTCTATTGAGGTTCGACCGTTGGAGAAAATATTTTCAATCGAAGCTCTTTCATGATTATCAGTTGCATTAGGCTAAGCATCAGATTGGACTTCGATGGGAGCGGAATTTATCCTCAGTAATAGTCTCCCCACTCCTGAGTTCGAAATTTGAAGGAAGAAAGTACAAAAAAATGACTGCCAAAGTTCTTTTTCGGGCCCTGCATCCATTGAAGCTTGGGAGAGATCTTATCTCCAGTCGAGGTTGAAGGAGATCTTATCTCCTATTGGCATCGACGTTGAAGTTCGGGAACGATCTTATCTCCAATCGAGGTTGAAGAAGATCTTATGTCCTGTTGACGTTGAAGCTCGGGGGAGATCTTATCTTCAGCCAAGGTTGAAAAAGATCTTATCTTCTGTTAACGTCGATGTTGAAGCTCGGAGGAGATCTTATCTTCAGCCGAGGTTGAAAGACTTCGACTTGCTCATGTTAGGACGAGGTTCTCCTCTTGTTCCTAACATGGCCACTATTAATTGCTTCTTTCCTGTCATCACATAGTTTTTGTACCAAGAAACAATAATATTGAAATGGAGGAGTTTTATTGAAGAAAAATTACTGATAGTACATCCTTAGATTTTTTGAATTCCAAGATCATGGGAGCGTTGTTCCTCCGAGCTCCTTCAGGCAATAAGTTTCGGACTGGACGATCTCCTCTATTTCATACTGGTCTTCTTAATTTGGGACAAGCTTCCCCTGGCTTTGAGGCTGAGAGATGGTGGCTCATCGAAGCACTAAGTCCCCCAGAGATAGTATTGATGATGTCGTGAGGCGATCGATCTCCTTGTTATTCCTTCCTTATTGGTGGTTCTGATTGCGGTAGCACCCTTGGCCGATCTACTCTTACTTCAGACTGACGTTTGAGGAATCGATCCAACTGGCCTCTCCTGATGAGCTCCTCGATTTCATCTTGAAGCTGAATGCATTCTTCAGTGTCATGGCCATGGTCACGATGGTAGAGGTAGTACTTACTTCAATTGCACTTGTTTGGGGGAGATCATAATTCTTCTGATCTTCGTAGCTGATTCTTGATTTCTATCAAAACTTGAGTTTTAGGAGCATTAAGGAGGGCCGTAGTTGTGGAATATTTCAAGAGGAGAACTTCTTCGCGTCCTCCTATCAGAGCTTCTTTGATTATGAGCTCGATGGAGAGTTTGGGCTCGCTTGCTCTCGGGAGGAGTCCGTGAGCGCAGCCGAACTTCATTTGATCCTCCATCAACGGTAGGTCTATACTGCTCTCCTACGGCTTTCTCATCCTTCAACTTGAAGGCTTCTTCCACTCGGGCATATCCCTTAGCCCGAGCTAGCAGATCGGCAAAATCTCCGAAGTACTTCTTCTCTAGGAAGAATAATAAATCATTCTTCTGAAGGCTGCCCTTGAGTGTGGCCATTGCAACAGACTGGTTCAAGTTTCGAACCTCCAATGCAGCAGCATTAAATCGGATAACATAAGTCTGGATAGATTTCTCCTCTTTTGATTTGATATTCATCAGAAAATTTGAACCTCGGCGGGGACGTCGGCTGCTAACAAAATGAGCCATAAGCTGATGGCTCATCTAGTCAAAAGAGAAGATCGTACCCAGCTTCAATGTCAAGTACCAGTTTCTTACTATTTTCTTTAAGGTAGATGGAAAAGCTTGGCATAATATGGCATCTGGTAAACCATGGAGCAACATGATGGTCCGGAAGGCTTCTAAGTGATCGATCGGATCAGAGGTTCCATCGTAGCTTTCAAATTGAGGAAGTTTGAAGTTCGGCGGAATGGACTCTTACATAATTTGGAAAGAGAAAGGGGGATCAATGCAGACGTCATCATGGTGAACCAGAGTGACATGGTGGAGTTTCTCAATCTGTCGGTCCATCTCCTACAGTTTTTGATCGAGGATGTCATCTCGATCGTAGATCTTGGAAGGCCTCCGACTGTGGATGGGGAAGATCCCTTCCGAAGAAGAATCATGATCCGAGCAAGGATCCTCTACTCTCTATTTCTCCTTCCTAGGGGCGCCGGGTATACTAGCCTAAGTGCTCCTCCTTGGGATCAGTTCCTGACATCCCGACGGTGGGTTTCCTAATGGAACCACCACCGAGGGCTATCGCATGGCCTGCACCATTTCGATGAGGCCCTGAATCTGCTACATCAGTAGGTTAAATTGCTCCGGGTCTACCACGATCATCGGTGGAGGAGGAGATTGAAGCATCGATGATGGTGCAGGGACAGACGGATCTGGCTCAGATCTGATGGCAAAAGCGGTAGATCTCCAGATAGTCATCCTCTTTGGAGGCATTTTTCGAAATTGAGGGAGAGGATGGAGATGAACCTTGAAGAAGAAGATCTACAGAGTCGACTGAGCACTCCTTTAAGAATAAGGATACCTCAAAAATAGAGGGCCCTTCCTCTAGCGCCAATTCTGTTGGTGCAAAATCTGATTGATGTCGAATCGAACTAAAGTTGAGGAAGAAGAAGTCGCCGTCGATGACCTGCAAAATAAAGTTTCATCCGAAGTTGGTGGTGGTGGCTCCGGTAAGACCTTCCGATAAACAAGTCAGCTCTTTTGGCCAACAGAAACGGAGTGCTCAGGTAAGAGTTCAACAGAGTTTCAGAAAAAAGAAGAGAGCTTAGAGAAAATATATCCGGAGGGTTTCTCTTTATAGATGGAGCCTGTAGCAGACTGATAGTGATGGTCGTAATTGTCCGATAGTAGGCTGCTCAGAGCCACGTAGAGTTTGTTATAGAAAGAGGTGTCCATTGCTGTGATATGGCCATTCGTTGAGATTTAATAGTCGAAGTTCGGAGAAAGCAGGCATTGGTTGGTGAAGAGCTTTAACATACATCAATTTCAGAGAAATTTAGACTCCTAAAGGGAGTACGGCTAGAGGAGATCATCTGAAAGGAATGCTAGCTAAAATCTGAAAGTAATCCGCTAGAAAATTTTGATTGAAGGAGAAGTTCAAAAGGAGTTTGGCTCCTAGAGGAACTTGATCGAAGAAAAAATTTGGAAGGAGTTCGACTTTTGGAGGAATTCGACTGAAGGAGAAATTCGAAAGAAGTTCGGCTGATGGAGACATCCGACTGAAGGATAAGTCTGGAAGTAGTTCAGCTCCTAAAGGAGTTCGATCAAAGAAAAAGTCCAAAAGGAGTTCGGCTTCTAGAGGAGTTCGACCGAAGGAGAGGTTCGAAAGGAGTTCGGCTCCTGTAGGCATCCGACTGAAGGAGAGGTCCAAAAGGAGTTCGGCTCCTATAGGAATCCGACTGAAGGAGAGGTCTAGAAGGAGTTTGGCTCTCGGAAGAAGAGATCCGGAAGGAGTTCAGCTGATGGAGAAGACTGGATGGAGTTTGGCCGCTGTAGAGGTTTCAAAGAGGTTCGGCCATTGGAGGAGTTTGGCTGTTTGAAGAAGTTCGGCTAGGATTCGACCGCTGGAGGTAATATTTTCGATCGAAGCTCTTTTATGATTACCAGTTGCATTAGGCTAAGCATCAGATTAGATTTCAGTGGGAGCAGGGTTTATCCCCAACAGCAATCTTTCAACAAATTATGATATTGATTGTTGGGGATAAATCCCGCTTCCACCGTAGTCTAGCCTGATACTTAGCCTAATGCAACTGATAATCATGGAAGAGCTTCGATCGAGAATTCTTCCTCCAGTGGTCGAACTTATTCAATAGCCGAACTCCTTCGACGGCCGAACCTCAGCTGAACTCTTTTCAAACTTCAGCCGAACTTCTTCCAGACTTCTTCATCAGTCAGACCCCTCCAGCGGTCGAACTCCTTTCAAATTTCTCCTTCAGTCAAGTTCCTCTAGGAGTCGAACTCCTTCCAGACCTCTCCTTCAGTCGGATTTCTACATGAGCGAAACTCCTTCCAGACCTCTCCTTCAGTCGGATTCCTCTGGAAGCCGAACTCCTTCCAAATTTTTTCTTCAGTCGGATTCCTACGGGAGCCAAGCTTCTTCTAGATTTCTCCTTCAATTGGATGCCTTCAGAAGCTAAACTCCTTTTAGGCCTCTCCTTCAATCAAATTCCTATAGGAGTTGAACTCCTTCCGAATCTCTTCCTGAGTGGGATGCCTAGAGGAGCCAAACTCCTTTTGAACTTTTCCTTCAATCGGATGCCTTCAGGAGCTGAACTCTTTTTGGATTTCTCCTTCAGTTAGATGCCTTCAGGAGTCAAACTCCTTTCGGACTTCTCCTTCAGTCAAGTTCCTCCAAGATCCGAACTTCTTTCGAATCTCTCATTCAGTCAGATTCTTATAGGAGCCGAACTCCTTCCGAATTTCTCCTTCAGTCAAGTTTCTCTAGGAGTTAAACTCCTTCCGAACTTCTCCTTCAGTTAGATTCCTATAGGAGTCGAATTTCTTCTAGACCTCTCCTTCAGTCGGATTCCTTCGAGAGCCAAACTCCTTCCGAATTTCTCCTTCAGTTGGATTCCTACGGGGGCTGAGCTCCTTCTAAATTTCTCCTTCAATCGGATGCCTCCAGGAGCCGAACTCCTTCCGAACCTCTTCTTCAGTTAGATTCCTATAGGAGCCGAACTCCTTTCGAATCTCTCCCTTAGTCAGATGCCTAGAGGAGCCAAACTCCTTCCGGACTTCTCCTTCCGTCGGATGCCTCCAAGAGCCGAATTTCTTTCGAATTTCTCCTTTAGTCAGATGCCTCCAAGAGTCGAACTTCTTTCAAACTTCTCCTTCAGTCAAGTTTCTCTAGGAGCCAAACTCCTTTTGAACCTCTCCTTCAGTCAAATTTCTTCAGAGAGCCGAACTCCTTTTGGATTTCTCCTTCAGTCAGATTCCTACGGGAGCTGAGCTCATTCCAAATCTCTTCCTCAGTCGAATTCCTAGAGGAGCCGAACTTCTTTCGAATCTCTTCTTCAATCGGATTCATTCGAGAGCCGAACTTCTTCCGAATCTCTCTTTCAATCAGATGCCTCCAGGAGTCAAACTCCTTCCAGACTTCTCCTTCAATCAAGTTTCTTCAGGAGCCAAACTCCTTTCGAACTTCTTCTTTAGTCGGATTCCTATAGGAGCCGAGCTCCTTCTGGATTTTTCTTTCAATCAGATGTCTCCAGGAGATGAACTCCCTCCGAACCTCTCCTTCAGTTAGATTTCTATAAGAGCCAAACTCCTTCTGGATTTCTGTTCAGTCGGATTCCTACAGGAACCAAACCCATC